>CM076576.1:743888726-743992165 GCA_034641835.2 Pinus albicaulis | reverse complement strand
CCCAAAGGCGGTGCGAAAGATACCACGCGGCTTTGGGAAAATAGCACACGGACAGGGGGGATACACAGGGAGGCGTGTTCCGCACCGTCCGATCTGTGGAGCAGATCAACGGTGGCGATTTAAATTTTGAACTGGCGGGAACAACAAGGTAAGTCGCACTCCGCACCGTCGGATCTGTGAGTTGGATGAACAGCTATGATACATTTGTGCGGCGGGTCCACCCATTTTAAAATAAAAAACATGTGACTTGATTTTTCACGTTAAAACTTTGGAAATGTGGGTTTTCAGACTTTACAAAGGAAAAATAGGACCGACAATGGATTTATTCATTGGTTTAATGCATGATTACTTAGCGACCAGTTCTGGCACCAGGACGCATTGACGGAGAAAGGGTTAGGGACTTAGCGAAAGGGGCTAAAGTCTGATGCATAGAAAATATGCGTTTTTTATGGTTTTTCAACGTTTTTCCAAAGGAGATGAAGGTTCCGATAAGGCTAAGAAGGGGTCTTAGACCTTATAAAATGGATTTTATGAAATTGAAAGGGGAGAAAACATGAAATTATAGGTTTTCATGGGAGATGGAGGGATAGAAAAATGAGGTTAGTTTTGGAAGAAACGAAGGGGAAAGTGATGTTTGCAGCAGTATTTGGCTTTGGATTTTTGTAGGATTTTTAGAGGTTTTTAGGATGTAAAATAGCAGTGTGGGATCTGGACAGAGGCATGAGGCCTTCAAGAGTTTTCAAGAGCCAATATTTTTTAGTAATGAAAATTGTTCCTTGAAGACTATCCAACATCGTCTAGCCACCATCTGATATGACAGAATTTTATGGGTGGCTAACAGTGGCTCCACTTGGGGATGGTGCCTTTTTTGAAGGCATCAAGAACTGCAGACTTGTATTCTCTGGGAGGCTGATCAGTTGCCTCATCCATTGGGCTGTTTTCTTCTACTTGAATGATCGTCTTTTGCTCTGGAAACAAGTCATCAGTCATTTGAAAAACAATGGAACTTTCATCAACAAACTTCCTACCTACCCAATCCTACTGATCTAACATTTTCTCTTCATCAGAGTGCACTTGGATTGGCAAACTCTCTTACAAAATTTTATTCT
Source organism: Pinus albicaulis (assembly GCA_034641835.2). NCBI lineage: Eukaryota > Viridiplantae > Streptophyta > Pinopsida > Pinales > Pinaceae > Pinus > Pinus albicaulis. The sequence goes on along the minus strand of CM076576.1, from coordinate 743,991,056 downwards.
TTTTTAAAACAAAAATATAATCTAGTTCTACTTCTTATCTCTTCATGGATCCAGATTAAACAGTTGGATCCATATTATTCTCTACCTAATCTACTGTCTATTGGGATTAAACTGTCCAACAGACTTTCATTCTTTAAATTCTATAACATAAATTTAAAAACAGTCAAGTCAAGGTTAAGTTGTTTGACTTGCTGTGATCTATGGCATAAAAAAAAGCTACACATAGATTATTATTTGCAGAAAAATAAAACAAAATGGAAGGCTTAAGATCTGAAAGTTTCTCGTCATGGCCTTCTCTTTCCTTCACAACTCTATTTTTGCTTTGTTTTTTGAGTTGTCTTTGCTTTTCTTCTGGTTCATATTTTGAGCTTGTTTTAACCCTCAATTTCTATCCTAATCTATCTACTGATAAGCCAATATTGAACAATTTGGCAAACCGATTTCACTATCCTATCAGCAGAAAAATTTAAAGCTAATTAGTCAAGATTAAACAGTTTGACTAACTAGAAGTGTGTTTTTTAGGAGTGGCATTTGAGCTTGCACACTTTCAGATTTATTTCTCTTTTTTGGTATGGGGCTTTTCCTTTCTTGTTTTCACAATCTGCCCTCTTTTCTTTCTTTTCTTTGTTTTTTGTATTTTTGATGTTTCATAACTTTTTAAATGCAATGGCTAGACTATGATATTTACAATGGTAAAAAATGCTTTGAAACTTAAGATTATGCACAAAAGTAATGCTTGAGCATCCTGCCATTGACAGGACCTCCATATAGGTCTTCTCAATTCAATTCTTTCAAGAAAAATGTATTATGACCCCTCTCAGCATGAATAATATAGGACCCTTTCCACAAGTTCTCAAACTTGCCATGTTTCCCCTTCTCTTCTCTTCTTGAATCCCATTTAAGAACAACACTTCCAACCTGGAAATTGTTTGCCTTAGTCCTCTTATCAAATAGCTTCTTCATATTTTCTTGGACTAACTGTGTTCTTTCATAAACTTCTTCTCTGGTCTGTTGTAAATGGATTGTTTGGTTGATCTTGCTCTGCATATCATTTTCTTCAATCTGTACTTCTTGAAGGAGCTTCATGGCCGGAACTCCCAATGAGGTAGGAAAAATAGCATCCATGCCATAAACTAACTGATAGGGGGACATATTTATTAATTTATTTGTAGTTAATCTATCAGCCCATAAGGCATGAACCAGCTTACTGTGCCATGATTTTTGATTCTGTTCCAACAACTTTTTTATGATATTGATGAGACTCTTGTTGGAGGATTCAGCTAATCCATTTCCTTGGGGATAGTAAGCAGTGGAATGGCCCAAGTTTATATGGTATTTGTGACAGAAATCAACCATATTCTTAGATTTGAAAGCAGCAGCATTGTCTGTTATGATTTTTCTGGGGCAACCAAATCTGGATAGGATATGGGTTTCAAGAAACTTGATAATGACAGAGTGATTAGCATTCCTGGTAGGTATAGCTTCTATCCATTTGGTGAAGTAGTCAGTGGCTGTGAGGATCCACTTATGTTGAGCTGAGGAGGATGGATGAATTTCCCCAATGAAGTCCAGCCCCCATTGTTGAAAAGGTGCCTCAACTCTGATAGGATGTAAAGGTAAGGGAAGGAGTTTTCTCTTGCCATCAAAGATTTGACACTTATGGCAAGACATGACCAACTTCTGAGTGTTTGGGAAAAGGGTAGGCCAATAGTAACCTGATCTAAGAATTTTGTTTGCTATGGCCTTCCAGTAGAGGTGACCTCCACATTCTCCATCATGCAATTCATGCATGATCTTTCCTGCATCATCTTCAAGTAAACATTTAAGCAAAATTCCAACAGCATTTTTCCAATATAATACTCCATCTAAGATACAAAAACTCAAAGCCATTTGTTTCAAGAATCTAGCTTTAGTTTTAGACAAAGAAGGAGGGGCATTTAAATATAAAAGCACATAAACAATGTCAGCATACCAAAGAGAATTTAGAAATGTTTCCTTAATAAAAGGAGCATCGGATTCTTCCATTTCTTTCAACACATCCACCATATTCATGTCTAGTTCTTGGAAATTAGACTCAGCCATAATTTTTGCTAATCCTTGCCCTTTAACTAGTTTGGTGGGCCTAATTTCTAAGTCATATTCAAGAATGGTTGCAATCCATTTTCCCCTTTTACCATCAGGGTCTTGACTTAGAATGTCTTTGACAACAGTATGTGGAACAAAATCAATTATGTGAGAGTGTAAAATATAGACCCTAAAGTCCTTTAATGCTTTCACTAATGCTAAGGCTTGCTTCTCCATGATACTATATTTGAGAGGAGCATCTCTTCAGGCCCTACTAAAAAAGGATATTAGTTGTTCTTGCCCCAAATCATTCTTTTGAAGCAAAACTGCAGCTATTGTATGTTCAGATGCAAAAGAAAAAATGTAAAAGTATTTGGTAAAATCAGGACTAATCAGGACTGGTGTTTGGGTAAGAGCTTGTTTGACCAGTTCGAATGATTGTTTAGCTGGTAAAGTCCATTTTACACCCACGTTTTTCTTAAGCATGTTTGTAATGTTTTTTAATAGCTCAGCAAGGTTGGGAATAAACCTTCTCAAAAAATTAATCTTTCCAATGAAAGATTGCAATTATTTGAGGCTTCTAGGATGGCTAATTTGCAATATTCCATCTATCCTTGTAGGGTCTATTTTGATTCCCTCTTCTGAAATTATATGACCAAGAAGTTTCCCTTCTTGGAGACCAAAGAGGGTCTTCTTGGGATTCAGTGATAAGCCAAATTTCCTACACTTCTCAAAAATATTTCTTAGGTGAATCAAATTCTCTTGATCAGTTTTTGAGAAAACAGTTATGTCATCAAGGTAAATAATTATAAAATAGCCAATATCTTCAGAGAAGGCTATGTCCATGGCCCTTTGGAAGGTGGCCCCTGCATTCATTAATCCGAAAGGCATTCTGACATACATAAAGGTGCCCCAAGGTGTGGTAAAACCAGTTTTGATTTGATCACTTGGGAACACTAACACCTGATTGTAACCCGAGAACCCATCTAATAAGGATATGATTCTTGACCCGACTACCCTTTGAAGTATATGGTCCATCTTGGGTAAGGGGTAGTTTTCTTTTAAAGAGGCTCTATTTAAATTTCTGAAGTCAATACAGAGCCTGATTTCCCCTGTTTTCTTTCTAACAGAAACTAAGTTTGATACCCATTCTGAAAATCTAATGCGTACTATGATCCCAGCATTGTACATCTTCTCAATTTCTGCCTTAACTAAAGGTAGTAAAAGGGGATTTATTCTCCTTAGTTTTTGCTTAAAAGGCTTTTGATTTTCCTTCAAGGGGATCTTATGCTGGATGATGCTGGTACCATATGATTTTAAGTCTTTGTATTCCCAAGCAAACACATCTCTGAATTCTTTGAAAAGCTCTATGTATTGCAATTTTATGTGATCTGGGAGGGTGCTGGATAGCTTGATCATCTTAGGTTCTGCTAGACTGCCTATGTTATGCTCTTCTACATTTTTTTCCACAGGCTCCATTCTTGGTTCTTTGGCTACATCGTTGAGATCAAACAGGTGTTCTAAAGGTGTGAGACCTCTTGGGATTTTATCATTTTTGCATTGTAAGACTTCCAAGTCTTCTTGGTCTTCATTGTTCATTATCTCTGCTTCAAAAGGATTCCCACAACAATTTATATTAGCAGGATATGTTATTTCAGCCTCTGGGATTTGTTCAATATACAAACAGTTTTCTTTATGGCTAGTTTCTGGGGTTGGTATGCTGAAATTATTTTCTGATTTCAAGAAATCATCTATGTTTCTGTCAGATTCAAACACCTGCCAGTGATCTTCGTTATCAGGCACAGTAGGTCTATGTTTCACCTTTATACTGAGTTGTTCATTTATCTCAGGTACTTTGCAATTTCTGGCAATGAAGGCAAGTTCATTTGCTAGATGATTCAGTGCTCTAGGGATGAAAATGAGTTCATATTTTTTGAAAGTTTTTAATAGGTCAAGAGCAAAATTTCGATATTCCCTAAGCCTTGGATTCTTGGATGAGTATTCTCCTTTGATTTTTTTAATGATAAGTTCAGAATCCCCTAAAATAGATATCTTTTGGGCTTCTAATTCTTTAAGCAGTTGTAAGCCAAGGAGAAGTGCTTCATACTCAGCAATATTATTAGTGCATGGGAAGTCTAACTTGTATGAAAAACTCTGATTTGTGTTTTGAATCCAAACACCTGCCCCTGCACTGGTTTTATTACAGGATCCATCGAAATTTATTGTCCAAAGTATATTTGACTTATTTTTATTTTCTTGTTGCTGTTGATTGTCAATGTTTTGAAGTTGATTCGAGGTAAGATTGGATTTTTCTGGTGAACTGATTGGGTCCATGTTTTCTTTACCTTGTTGAGTAATTTCATCTTTTTTACACAAGATAAAGGAATCTAAACTTGATTGAATAGAATAGATTGGAGTGTTGTTTGGTTTGTCCATGTTACTCACCATGTACTTCATGTGGGATTCTCTATATAGTCTTCTGTTTTGGTTAAAAACAGGGATGGTGGCATAAGACATGTACATTTGAAGGCTTCCCTAAAGTTTGGCTCCCCATGATCTTGATAAGAGAATGCCATACTTAGGGGGAATGTCAACTACAACTATATCCATTACTAGATTCTTGGCAGGGATCTGAGCCAGGTTAACACATAAATCTTTGATTAAACCCAAACATTTGACTCTGCTTGAGTCAAAATAATACAAATCTTTGTATGGTTTAGTAATTTCTAAGCCTAAGCCTTCCATTACTACCTTGGGCATTAGATTGTGTGAAGCTCCAGAATCTAACATGGCATTGTGTAGAATTTTATCGTGTATGTTCAAACTAACATAGAAGGGAGGGACTGGTCCTTCTTGATGTTTTCCTTCAACCTCTGGGCCAAACAACAGCTCAGGTTTGTCATCTGTCAAGTTTAAGGTGTCAGTATCACTTCCTAAGTTTAAAGCTTTCAAAACTTGGTTTTTGTACACTTCTTGGGTTACTAGTTCAGCTAGGGGGATGGTAATTTTTATCTTAGCAATCTCTCCCTCAAGGATGAAAGGAATAATTGACTTGTTAATTGTTTCGGGGATTTAACACCCTAGAGGTTGGTTGGGATTCAACCTCCACAGAGCAGGGGCGTACTACTTAACAGAGACTCACACGATCATGCACAGTCATGAAGAATCACACATGAACACCAGGATTTTTAGGTGGAAACACAAATCGGGAGAAAACCACCGCTGCAGTTGCTCAGCCTTCAATATTTTATTATAGAGAAAACATCTTACAACATATGTGATGGCGCAGACTTGACCAGCACGCAGGCACCCACCTGCGCTCGTTTACCAGCCTCTCCTGGAAGGGAGCTACGACCCCCTGACTCGTTTACCAGCCTCTCCTGGAAGGGACCTACGACCCCCCGATCTCGTTTACCAGCCTCACCTGGAAGGGAGCTACAACCCCCTGACTGAAGGCAACAACCTTCAGCACCACCTTGGACCACGTTTCATCAATTTTCACACTGGATCCAACAACTTCAATAGAACAACACTTGCAGGCCACATTTCATCATATTTCCAGACTAGACCCTTTCCTTACTTTTAAGCACAAACATACATCACCAACAGATACTTATCAACACAGATCAGATAGCAGAAACACAGCAGAACAGATCAGATATTTCATACCCCTTGCTTCAGCAAATCCTAGTTTGCATACGTGCTTTCCCTTCACTGATGTCGCGTATATACGCGCTTCCGTCCACACAAACCAGCGTATACCTCAGTGTATATTTTATTGCGCATACGCGCTTTCTCTTCGCTGAAGACGCGTATATACGCGCTTCCTCCGCGGCGAAGTAGCGTATAGATCTTCAATCATTACAGAGCAGCATACTTCATCAGATCAGATATTCAGTTCAGATCTACCCTTTTGCTTCAGACAGATGTTCGCCTAGATGCTCACCTCATCACGGATCTAAGCCTTCCATAATCAGATCTAACAAATACAAGAGAAATTCAGATCTAGATCCCCTTCTTCATCATTGGTGCATCATACAATCAGATTTATCATTCAAGTGTAACCCTTTCCATTCAGATATACTTCAGAGAGAAGTATTCATTCAAGCTCAGACATCTTGCACCCACACCTATGATTTGTACAATGAATTTCTTCTCCTTATATAGGTTTTCCTTTTTCAATACCATGAGCCCCTTTTTTAATACCATGGGCCAAAACAAAACCATGAGCCCAAAACTACCTGGACGGGGTCAATTAGGCGGATCATTACCCAATGCAATGGGTCAATACCATGGTGGTTACCCTTGGTTTTGCACTTTTTGAGCGCTTTTGCCCATACGCGACTTGGCACGTTATTTTCCGCATGCATACGCGACTTCCCCTAGGCCAATCCGCGTATACAAAGAGACATACTCTTTTCATCATATTTTGAGCACATTCTGAATTCCTTTCTTCATTGCCTTCTGTACACACTGTAGAAACATCATATTTTCTTCATCGGGAACATATTCTCTCAAGCACAACTTCATCAAGTAAGTTGTCATCATCTTCATCAAGTGGGTTGCCTTTCAAGGACAACACTCAGCATCATATTGTCAACAAACATCAGATTTACAACATTTACCAAGTCCATCAAGTCAAGAATAACTTCATCAGGTGGATTTCCATCAAGGACAACACATGTCAACAGTCGCATGTCTTCATCTCCATTCAGTGGGTTGCCATCAAGGAAAACACTCTGCATCATATTTCCAACAATCTCCCCCTTTGGACTTGATGGCAACCACGATGGTGTTTGGTTACCACAACAGATAGGTACCATGTCACTCTCCCAAATATGTCACTCTCCCAAATATTTGACATCATTATCTTCTCTTCATTCAAACACCATGTCACTCTCCCCCTTTGACATCAAGGGCAAAGGGCGGATCAAAAAACCAACACTCTCCTCCTCATGTGGAAGAAACATTCTGCAGATCTGATATGTGCTGAAGTGGCCAAGCTCCCCCTGAGTTCATGCTGAATCTTCAAACATATTTGTCAATGAAGTACATGACTCTATGAACTTCCTATCACCAAAGACTCATACTTACATCAAATATCCAACCAAGTTGATTTACATATAAGACTCAAGTACCCAACCAAGTGGGTTTACAAAATTTGACTCAGCTACCCAACCAAGTGGGTTTACAAAAATGACAAGTCCTTACATGACTGAATATTACAATTTTTACATCATGGGTCTCAACAAGACCTTTTCACCAAAATGACCATTTATGACCAACACCAGAAAGTCCTCAAGAAAGAGAACATATTTCAGAACCATAATAATGCCAACACTGCATTATAGTCAGCAAAGCTAATGCTCCCCCTGAATACATGCAACCAAACGAAGCTTTCCAAATGACTAAGGCTCCCCTTAGTTTGTGCATCACGAACACTAAAACTTCCCACCAACAAATAGTCGAGGCATCTTCCTTAAAACATTAGAAAGCAAATTATGAGTGATACCCGAGAGATGCAAATGATGTCGGAGATGCAAACGACCTGATGTTGTCTTTGAGAAACTGAACCAACTGAAAATTGTCGACCCAACCAAGGAATTTAACCATACGCGGTTTTACGTGCGGGAACTCGCGTGTATACGCGTGTTTCTGGGGAAACCGCGTATCTCTTATTCTAAAAAATTAGCCCGATTTCTTCTTTTGGTAGCGAGAGAACACTCCGAAGCACGCCATGTAGATATTGAAACGCTTCCCACTGTGAGCGAAGGTTTGGTAAAGATATCAGCAGCTTGTTCTTTGGAGGTAACATACTCCAACTTCACCTTTTGTTCAAGCACTTGTTCACGTAAAAAATGATACTTGATGGGAATGTGCTTGGTCTTTGAATGCATAACAGGATTCTTTGAGATACTGATGGCACTTGTATTATCACACATAATGGAGATAGGAGTTGCACATTTGATTTGAAAATCTTGCAAGGTTTGCATCATCCATAGGAGTTGAGTGCAACAAGATGCAGCAGCTACATACTCTGCTTCAGTTGTTGATAAGGCAATAGAATTTTGCTTCTTGCTGAACCAAGATACTAACCGGGGCCCCATGTAAAATGCACCACCACTAGTGCTTTTCCGATCATCAACACTTCCAGCCCAATCTGCATCAGTGTAAGCATGAAGAGTAAGATTAGCATTCTTTGGATACCATAGACCAAAATCTTGAGTTCCTTGTAGATATTTGAAAATTATTTTGACAGCCTGAAGATGAGACTCTTTTGTATTAGCTTGGAATCTTCCTACAATCCCAACTGCGTGCATAATGTCTGGTCTAGTCCCAGTGAGATAAAGCAGAATTCCTATCATCGATCTGTATTCTGGTTGATTCACTGTGGGAGAATCATCATTAGAACTGAGACTGCATCCGGTTATCATTGGTGTACTTACAGGTTTGCATTCTTCCATGCCATACTTCTTCAGAATTTGCTTAAGATATTTTGTTTGTGATAGAAATATACCATCTGCAGATTGATGCACTTGCAAGCCAAGAAATAATGTTAGTTCCCCAAGCAAAGACATTTCAAATTCTTGCTGCATGACAGAAGCAAATTTTTGACTCATAGATTCTTCGTTACTCCCAAAAATGATATCATCAACATATACAACTACAATCAATAGTTTATCATTTTCAACTTTTGTGTATAGGTTGCTATCAGCAGACCCCTTTGAAAATCCTTGTTGATGAAGATATTTGTCAAGACGATAATACCAAGCCCTTGGAGCTTGTTTGAGACCATATAGAGCCTTTTTAAGTCTACAAACAAGATTTGCATCATTTCCCAAAATGAATCCTTCCGGTTGTTCTATATATACTTCTTCTTCTAGATCACCATTAAGAAAAGAAGATTTAACATCCTTTTGATAAACTTTGATTTGTTGATAACTTGAAAAAGCAAGAAACATTCTTATGGCTTCAAGTCTAGCTACGGGAGCAAAAGTTTCTTCAAAGTCTATACCTTCTTGTTGAGTATACCCTTTGCAAACCAATCTAGCTTTGTTTCTTACAACATCCCCATTCTCATTTAACTTGTTCTTGAAAATCCATTTAGTTCCAATGACATTTTTATCATGAGGTCTTGGAACCAAATCCCAAGTGTCATTCTTTTCAATTTGAACAAGTTCTTCATCCATGGCTTGCCTCCAACATTCATATTTGCTAGCTTCATTGACATTGTGTGGTTCAATTGTGGATATGAGGGCCAAATGATTAGAAGATCCTACAAGAGTTCTCCTTGTTCGTACACCAGATTCCTTGTCACCCAAAATTTGAGATTCTGGATGATTCTTTTGAACATATCTGGATGGAGCTTTTTCAGATAGATCATCTTCAGGTTCTTCATTGGATCCACTGTCTATATCATTGCTATCTGATGTAGTAGGCCATATGTCGCTATCATCTTCTTTTGTTGTTTGTTTTTCTTCTTTAGGAGCTGCAGGAGACTCATCAATAACAACATCAATACATTCAACAACCTTTCGAAGCCTTTTATTGTAACATGTGAATGCTTTGCTTGACGATGATTAACCAAGAAATATCCCTTCATCTGATCTAGGTTCAAATTTGCCAAGCTTTTCATCATTATTTTTGATAAAGCATTTACTTCCAAAAACTTTAAAATGCCTCACAGTGGGAGAATTGCCATACGAGAGTTCATATGGAGTTTTGTCACTATTTACCAGAACATAGACGTAGCAATGAGAATGTTAATGTTGTAATTCTTGCTTCACTCAGAACATGTCGGGGAACATGGAATCAACTTAAGCATATACAACCATTTGAACAATTGTTCTATTCATTCTTTACTGCTACACCATTTTGTTGTGGACTGCCTGCTACAGAGAACTGTCTTTTAATGCCATGTTGTTCACAAAAATCAAAGAATTCATTTGATGAATATTCTCCTCCTCGATCAGATCTAAGACACTTGATTTTTAAATCTAATTCATTTTCTGCCAATGCTTTGAAGCTCTGAAATTTTTCAAGTGCTTGATCTTTGTGTTTAATGAACCCAATCCAACACATTCTAGAGTAGTCATCAATAAATAAGATATAGTATTCTTCCCCACGTAATGACTTTTTTCTCATAGGTCCACAGATATCAGTATGAATGAGTTCAAGAGGCTTACTTGATGATCCTTCTTTGGCATTAAATCTTACTCTGGTCTGCTTACCAAATTGACAAGATTTGCATATGGTACTTTCTGGAAGATTGACCTTGGGAAGATCACGAACAGCTTGAAGTCTACTTGCTTTGTTGATTTGAGAGAAACTCAGATGCCCCAGCCTTCTATGCCATAGCCAATTTTCTGAAGACTTTCTTAAGTAACATTGATCTATGCCGTTTAGTACATACAGGTTGCTTGGATTTCTTTTTCCTTTTATAATGATTTTACCTGTATCGAGATCACGAACCACACATTCTTTGGAACTGAAGACCACTTCTGCTCCTTGATCACACATTTGACTAACACTTAACAGGTTATGCCTTAATCCATCCACATACATGACATCTTTAGCCTTCACCTTCTATTTTAGAAAAACTGACCCTTTTCCTTTAATTACAGCAGGAGTATCATTTCCAAAAGTAACTTTCTTTTCTTTTTCTAGAGCATTATAAGTATGAAGTTTGCTTTTGTCACCTGTCATGTGTCTTGAGCACCCACTATCGATGTACCATTGATTTTATTCACCTTCCGCAAATAATGCTATCCCACAATTTTCAACTGGTGGTTCTTTCTTTTTCCATATTTTAGAGCTTGAGGAATCATGTTCTTTTGGCTGGATCTTGTTCTTGCATTCAGATTCTTCATGGCCAAAGTTACTACAATAAGTGCATTCAACTTCACTTTGAAGAGGAGAAAAATTGTTATAGGTATTCTTCTTTGGTTCAGTGTCCAACCTTTTCTTTCTTGCTTCTCTTGTCATGATGGTTTTATATGCAACACATTGAATAGATTTATGACCAAAATTGTGACAAGTGAAACATTGCCCATTGAAGTAGAAATTTCTGCGATCATGGAATCTTCTATTTGAATTTACCTGTTGGTTGTAGTGTCTTTGAAAGCTATCCCTGTTAGTGTTCCTTGAATTGAGATGGTCCTTCTTTCCCTGTAGAGATCCTTTATTCCCTTGCTGAGTGGCTGAATGATGTAAACCACCTGTAACTGCTTTTAGATAGTTTGGTGCTAAAGTTTGAGAAGATTCTCCGGTATATCTAAGACCTGTCTTTATAAGAGGAGAACGTTGTACCTTGATGATCTCATCTAAGGTTTCAAATCCTTTAGCAAATCTAAGATTCAAGGTTTTTGCTTTCTCAACTTCTTTTCTTTGACTTACCACTTCACATTCTAGTTTTTCAATATGTTTCTTTGCTTCTTCAAGCTGTTTTTCAATGGTCTCTCTGATTATCTTTTGTTCTTCTAAGCGAAGTTTGAGTTGATTATTTTCTTCAAGAAAATCATTTTCCTCTAGAGCATCCATAAAAGTATCCTTTTCTTCCTTTTGTTCAAATGCCATGAGAAGTCTAAGATCTTCTTCACATTCTTCCTCACTATTAGATGACTCATCACTATCTTCATTAGCATAGTAACTTTTCTTAGAGCTAGATCGGTTCTTATTCCTTCTTACTACTTCTTTTCTTTTATAAGGACATTTTTCAGCATAATGACCAACTTTACCACACTCAAAACATTTGAAGGGAAGCTTACCTTTGAATCTTCCAGTACCTAGTTGGAGCTTTCTTACGAAATTTGCTTCTTCTTCATCGGATACATAGCTGGATTCTTTGACAACCTCCTTTTCCTTTCCTTTTGTAGATGCCTTAAAAGCAGCTTCTCTTATTTGAGAAGGACCTCCTTGTCTCATTTCAAAAGCAGTCAGAGTACCATGTAATTGAACAATAGTAAGCGTTTGCAGATCTTTCCTTTCTTCAATAGCTGAAACTTTAGAGTCAAATTTTGAAGTCAAGGATCTTAAGACCTTTTCCACGAGAGTAGTATCAGTTATGGTTTCACCCAAATTTCTCATTCGATTTACAATATCATCCAGACGAAGAAAGAAACTGGCAACACTCTCATCACTATGCATCTTCAAATTTTCATATTCAATTCTAAGAGTTTGGAGTTTTGCACTTTTACCTTTGTGTCTCCTTCATAGCTTAGAATGATTTTGTCCCATATTTATTTTGCTGAATGTAGCTGCATCACTTTAGCAAATTCTGATTCAGACATGCTTCCCAATAAGACATTCACTGCTTTGGCATTGATTTCATACTTCTTTCTTTCAACTGCATCAGTAGGAATACTTGCCGGGTATTGATAACCTTCTTCCACGATTTCCCATACATCTGCACCAAGACTTTGCAGATATGATTTTGTACGTACCTTCCAGAATATCAGATTGCTTCCATTGAATAGAGGTGGCTTTATAGACATTACTCCTTCTTGACTTCCCATTGCGACGGATCTCCTTTAAGCGATCAAGCTTCTGCACAAGGACCTGCTCTGATACCAATTGTTGGGAAAAATACTGAGAGGGGGGGGTGAATCAGTATTTACTGCATATTCAAAAAATTTTACTTTTTCATTCCTTAAAACCCATACGCTACTTTCCTTCAGTAAACTAGCGTATATACGCGGATCCCCTTTATGAAACTAGCGTATACACAGAGATCTAGATCGGTCATTAAATCTTCACTTATATTATTCCATCATTCATTCATCAGATGTTCAATAAACAGTAAACATGTGCAGTAAGAACAGAATAAACCATCACACAAAGAATCACACATGAACACCAGGATTTTTAGGTGGAAACCCAAATCGGGAGAAAACCACCGCTGCAGTTGCTCGGCCTTCAATATTTTATTATAGAGAAAACATCTTACAACATATGTGCTGGCGCAGACTTGACCAGCACGCAGGCACCCACCTGCGCTCGTTTACCAGCCTCTCCTGGAAGGGAGCTCCAACCCCCTGACTCGTTTACCAGCCTCTCCTGGAAGGGAGCTACGACCCCCCGGTCTCGTTTACCAGCCTCACCTGGAAGGGAGCTACAACCCCCTGACTGAAGGCTACAACCTTCAGCACCACCTTGGACCACGTTTCATCAATTTTCACACTGGATCCAACAACTTCAATAGAACACCACTTGCGGGCCACATTTCATCATATTTTCATACTGGACCCTTTCCATACTTTTAAGCACAACCATACATCATCAACAGATACATATCAACACAGATCAGATAGCATAAACACAGCAGAACAGCTCAGATATTTCATACCCCTTGCTTCAACAAACCCTAGTTTGCATACGCTCTTTTACTTCACTGATTTCGCGTATATACGCGCTTCCGTCCACACAAACCGGCGTATACCTCAGTGTATATTTTATTGCGCATACGCGCTTTCTCTTCGCTGAAGCTGCGTATATACGCGCTTCCTCCGCGGCGAAGTAGCGTATAGATCTTCAATCATTACAGAGCAGCATACTTCATCAGATCATATATTCAGTTCAGATCTACCCCTTTTGCTTCAGACAGATGTTCGCCTAGATGCTCGCCTCATCACAGATCTAAGCCTTCCATAATCAGATCTAGCAAATACAAGAGCAATTCAGATCTAGATCCCTTTCTTCATCATTGGTGCATCATACATTCAGATATATCATTCAAGTGTAACCCTTTCCATTCAGATATACTTCAGTGAGAAGTATTCATTCAAGCTCAGACATCTTGCACCCACACCCATGATTTGCACAATGAAATTCTTCTTCTTATATAGGTTTTCCTTTTTCAATACCATGAGCCCCTTTTTCAATACCATGGGCCAAAACAATACCATGAGCCCAAAACTACCTGGACGGGGTCAATTAGGCGGATCATTACCCAATACAATGGGTCAATACCATGGTGGTTACCCTTGGTTTAACACTTTTTGAGCGCTTTTGCCCATACGCAACTTGGCACGTTATTTTCCGCGTGCATACGCGACTTCCCCTAGGCCAATCCGCGTATACAAAGAGACATACTCTTTTCATCATATTTTGAGCACATTCTGAATTCCTTTCTTCATTGCCTTCTGTACACACTGTAGAAACATCATATTTTCTTCATCAGGAACATATTCTCTCAAGCACAGCTTCATCAAGTAAGTTGTCATCATCTTCATCAAGTGGGTTGCTTTTCAAGAACAACACTCAGCATCATATTGTCAACAAACATCAGATTTACATCATTTACCAAGTCCATCAAGTCAAGAATAACTTCATCAGGTGGTTTGCCATCAAGGACAACACATGTCAACAGTCGCATGTCTTCATCTTCATTTAGTGGGTTGCCATCAAGGACAACATTCTGCATCATATTTCCAACAATCTCCCCCTTTGGACTTGATGGCAACCATGATGGTTTTTGGTTACCACAACAGATAGGTACCATGTCACTCTCCCCGAATATGTCACTCTCCCAAATATTTGACATCTTTAACTTCTCTTCATTCAAACACCATGTCACTCTCCCCCTTTGACATCAAGGGCAAAGGGCGGATCAAAACCAACACTCTCCCCCTTTTCTCCTCATGTGGAAGAAACATTCTGCAGATCTGATGTGTGCTGAAGTGGCCAAGCTCCCCCTGAGTTCATGCTGAATCTTCAAACATATTTGTCAATGAAGTACATGACTCTATGAACTTCCTATCACCAAAGACTCATACTTACATCAGATTTACATATAAGACTTAAGTACCCAACCAAGTGGGTTTACAAAATTTGACTCAGCTACCCAACCAAGTGGGTTTACAAAAATGACAAGTCCTTACATGACTGAATATTACAATTTTTACATCATGGGTCTCAACAAGACCTTTTCACCAAAACATAAATATGACCATTTATGACCAACACCAGAAAGTCCTCAAGAAAGAGAACATATTTCAGAACCATAATAATGCCAACACTGCATTATACTCAGCAAAGCTAATGCTCCCCCTGAATCTGTGCAACCAAGCAAGCTTTCCAAATGACTAAGGCTCCCCCTTAGTTTGTGCATCCTGAAAACTTCCACCAACAAATCATCAAGGCATCTTCATCAAAACATTAGAAACAGAATTATGAGAACTGAAATACCACCAGAGATACCAAACAGTATCAGAGATACCAAACAGCACAGTAGCTGTGCTGAAGAGCTGAACCAACCAAAAATTGTCAGCAACCAACCATACGCGGTTTTCTGTGCAGGAACTCGCGTATATACGCGACTGTGTTTCAGGAAACCCACGTATGCACTACCATATTCTAAAAAATTATGCAGATTTGTTCTTTTGACTGGCAGAGAACACTCCCAGCTTCTGTCTTAGATATTCGAACGCTTCCCTGGGCAAAGGTTTGGTAAAGATATCAGCAACTTGTTCTTTGGAGGGAACATACTCCAACTTCACCGTTTGTTCAAGCACTTGTTCACGTAAGAAATGATACTTGATGGGAATGTGCTTGGTCTTCGAATGCATAACAGGATTCTTTGAGATACTGATGGCACTTGTATTATCACACATAATGGAGATAGGAGTTGTACATCTGATTTGAAAATCTTGCAAGGTTTGCATCATCCATAGAAGTTGAGTGCAACAAGATGCGGCAGCTACATATTCTGCTTCAGCTGTTGATAAGGCAATAGAATTTTGCTTCTTGCTGAACCAAGATACTAACCGGGGTCCCATATAAAATGCACCACCACTAGTACTTTTCCGATCATCAACACTTCCAGCCCAATCTGCATCAGTGTAAGCATGAAGAGTAAGATTAGCATTCTTTGGATACCATAGACCAAAATCTTGAGTTCCTTGTAGATATTTGAAAATTATTTTGACAGCCTGAAGATGAGACTCTTTTGGATTAGCTTGGAATCTTCCTACAACCCCAACTGCGTGCATAATGTCTGGTCTAGTCCCAGTGAGATAAAGCAGAATTCCTATCATCGATCTGTATTCTGGTTGATTCACTGTGGGAGAATCATCATTAGAACTGAGACTGCATCCGGTTATCATTGGTGTACTTACAGGTTTGCATTCTTCCATGCCATACTTCTTCAGAATTTGCTTAATATATTTTGTTTGTGATAGAAATATACCATCTGCAGCTTGATGCACTTGCAAGCCAAGAAAGAATGTTAGTTCCCCAAGTAGAGACATTTCAAATTCTTGCTGCATGACAGAGGCAAATTTTTGACTCATAGATTCTTCGTTACTCCCAAAAATGATGTCATCAACATATACAACCACAATCAATAGTTTTTCATTTTCAACTTTTGTGTATAAGTTGCTATCAGCAGACCCTTTTGAAAATCCTTGTTGATGAAGATATTTGTCAAGACAATAATACCAAGCCCTTGGAGCTTGTTTGAGACCATATAGAGCCTTTTAAGTCTACAAACAAGATTTGCATCATTTCCCAAAATGAATCCTTCCGGTTGTTCTATATATACTTCTTCTTCTAGATCACCATTAAGAAAAGCAGATTTAACATCCATTTGATAAACTTTGATTTGTTGATAACTTGAAAAAGCAAGAAACATTCTGATGGCTTCAAGTCTAGCTACAGGAGCAAAGGTTTCTTCAAAGTCTATACCTTCTTGTTGAGTATACCCTTTGCAAACAAGTCTAGCTTTGTTTCTTACAACATCCCCATTCTCATTTAACTTGTTCTTGAAAATCCATTTAGTTCCAATGACATTTTTATCATGAGGTCTTGGAACCAAATCCCAAGTGTCATTCTTTTCAATTTGAACAAGTTCTTCATCCATGTCTTGCCTCCAACATTCATATTTTCTAGCTTCATTGACATTGTGTGGTTCAATTGTGGATATGAGTGCCAAATGATTAGAAGATCCTACAAGAGTTCTCCTTGTTCGTACACCAGATTCCTTGTCACCCAAAATTTGAGATTCAGGATGATTCTTTTGAACATATCTGGATGGAGATTTTTCAGATAGATCATCTTCGGGTTCTTCATTGGATCCACTGTCTATATCATTGCTATCTGATGTAGAAGGCCATATGTCGCTATCATCTTCTTTTGTTGTTTGTTTTTCTTCTTTAGGAGCTGCAGGAGACTCATCAATAAAAACATCAATACATTCAACAACCTTTCGAAGCCTTTTATTGTAACATGTGAAAGCTTTGCTTGACGATGAGTAACCAAGAAATATCCATTCATCTGATCTAGGTTCAAATTTTCCAAGCTTTTCATCATTATTTTTGATAAAGCATTTACTTCCAAAAACCTTAAAATGCCTCACAGTGGGAGAATTGCCATACCAGAGTTCATATGGAGTTTTGTCACTATTTACTCGAACATGAGCCTTATTGAGAATGTTAACTGCTGTATGTGCTGCTTCACTCCAGAACATGTCAGGAACATCAGAATCAGCAAGCATAGCTCTAGCCATTTGAACAATTGTTCTATTCATTCTTTCTGCTACACCATTTTGTTGTGGAGTGCCTGCTACAGAGAATTGTCTTTTAATGCCATGTTGTTCACAAAAATCAAAGAATTCATTTGATGAATATTCTCCTCCTCGATCAGATCTAAGACACTTGATTTTTAAATCTAATTCATTTTCTGCCAATGCTTTGAAGCTCTGAAATTTTTCAAGTGCTTGATCTTTGTGTTTAATGAATCCAATCCAACACATTCTAGAGTAGTCATCAATAAATAAGATATAGTATTCTTCCCCACGTAATGAATTTTTCCTCATAGGTCCACAGATATCAGTATGAATGAGTTCAAGAGGCTTACTTGATGATCCTTCTTTGGCATTAAATCTTACTCTGGTCTGCTTACCAAATTGACAAGATTTGCATATGGTACTTTCCGGAAGATTGACCTTGGGAAGATCACGAACAGCTTGAAGTCTGCTTGCTTTGTTGATTTTAGAGAAACTCAGATGCCCCAGCCTTCTATGCCATAGCCAATTTTCTGAAGACTTGCTCAAGTAACATTGATCTATGCCGTTTAGTACATACAGGTTGCTTGGATTTCTTTTTCCTTTTATAATGATTTTACTTGTATCAAGATCACGAACCACACATTCTTTGGAACTGAAGACCACTTCTGCTCCTTGATCACACATTTGACTAACACTTAACAGGTTATGCCTTAATCCATCCACATACATGACATCTTTAGCCTTCACCTTTTCTTTTAGAAAAGCTGACCCTTTTCCTTTAATTACAGCAGGAGTATCATTTCCAAATGTAACTTTCTTTTCTTTTTCTAGAGCATTATAAGTATGAAGTTTGCTTTTGTCACCTGTCATGTGTCTTGAGCACCCACTATCGATGTACCATTGATTTTCTTCACCTTCCGCAAATAATGCTATCCCACAATTTTCAACTGGTGGTTCTTTCCTTTTCCATATTTTAGAGCTTGAGGGAACATGTTCTTTTGGCTGGATCTTGTTCCTGCATTCAGATTCTTCATGGCCAAAGTTATTACAATAAGTGCATTCAACTTCACTTTGAAGAGGAGAAAAATTGTTATAGGTATTCTTCTTTGGTTTAGTATCCAACCTTTTCTTTCTTGCTTCTCTTGTCATGATGGTTTTATATGCAACACATTGAAAAGCTTTATGACCAAAATTGTGACAAGTGAAACATTGCCCATTGAAGTAGAAATTTCTGCGATCATGGAATCTTCTATTTGAATTTACTCGTTGGTTGTAGTGTCTTTGGAAGCTATCCCTGTTAGTGTTCCTTGAATTGAGATGGTCCTGCTTTCCCTGTAGAGATCCTTTATTCCCTTGCTGAGTGGCTGAATGATGTAAACCACCTGTAACTGCTTTTAGATAGTTTGGTGCTGAAGTTTGAGAAGATTCTCCGGTATAACCAAGGCCTGTCTTTATAAGAGGAGAACGTTGTACCTTGATGATCTCATCTAAGGTTTCAGATCCTTTAGCAAATCTAAGATTCAAGGATTTTTCTTTCTCAACTTCTTTTCTTTGACTTACCACTTCACATTCTAGTTTTTCAATATGTTTCTTTGCTTCTTCAAGCTGCTTTTCAATGGTCTCTCTGATTATCTTTTGTTCTTCTAAGCGAAGTTTGAGTTGATTATTTTCTTCAAGAAAATCGTTTTCCTCTAGAGCATCCATAAAAGTATCCTTTTCTTCCTTTTGTTCAAATGCCATGAGAAGTCTAAGATCTTCTTCACATTCTTCCTCACTATTAGATGACTCATCACTATCTTCATTAGCATAGTAACTTTTCTTAGAGCTAGATCGGTTCTTATTCCTTCTTACTACTTATTTTCTTTTATAAGGACATTTTGCAGCATAATGACCAACTTTACCACACTCAAAACATTTGAAGGGAAGCTTACCTTTGAATCTTCCAGTACCTAGTTGGAGCTTTCTTACGAAATTTTCTTCTTCTTCATCGGATACATAGCTGGATTCTTTGACAACCTCCTTTTCCTTTCCTTTTGTAGATGCCTTAAAAGCAGCTTCTCTTATTTGAGAAGGACCTCCTTGTCTCATTTCAAAAGCAGTCAGAGTACCATGTAATTGAACAATAGTAAGCGATTGCAGATCTTGCCTTTCTTCAATAGCTGAAACTTTAGAGTCAAATTTTGAAGTCAAGGATCTCAAGACCTTTTCCATCAGAGTAGTATCAGTTATGGTTTCACCAAAATTTCTCATTCGATTTACAATATCATCTAGACGAAGAAAGAAACTGGCAACACTCTCATCACTATGCATCTTCAAATTTTCATATTCAATTCTAAGAGTTTGGAGTTTTGCACTTTTTACCTTTGTGTCTCCTTCATAGCTCAGAATGATTTTGTCCCATATTTCTTTTGCTGAATGTAGCTGCATCGCTTTAGCAAATTTTGATTCAGACATGCTTCCTAGCAAGACATTTACTGCTTTGGCATTGGTTTCATACTTCTTCCTTTCTGCTGCATCAGTAGGAATACTTGCCGGGTATTGATAACCTTCTTCCACGATTGCCCATACATCTGCACCAAGAATTTGCAAATATGTTTTTATACGTACCTTCCAGAATATCAGATTGCTTCCATTGAATAGAAGTGGCTTTATAGACATTACTCCTTCTTGACTTCCCATTGCAACGGATCTCCTTTAAGCGATCAAGCTTCTGCACAAGGACCTGCTCTGATACCAATTGTTGGGAAAAATACTGAGAGGGGGGGGTGAATCAGTATTTACTGCATATTCAAACTTTTACTTTTTCATTCCTTTAAAACCCATACGCTACTTTGCTGAAGCCAACTAGCGTATACACGCGGATATCCTTTATAAAACTCGCGTATACACAGAGATCTAATTATGCCATTAGTTCTTCACTTATATCATTCCATCATTCATTCATTAGATGTTCTATAAACAGTAAACATGTGCAGTAAGAAGAGAATAAACCATCACACAAAGCATCACACATGAACACCAGGATTTTTAGGTGGAAACCCAAGTCGGGAGAAAACCACCGCTGCAGTTGCTCAGCCTTCAATGTTTTATTATAGAGAAAACATATTACAACATATGTGCTGGCGCAGACTTGACCAGCACGCAGGCACCCACCTGCGCTCGTTTACCAGCCTCTCCTGGAAGGGAGCTCCAACCCCCTGAATCGTTTACCAGCCTCTCCTGGAAGGGAGCTACGACCCCTCGATCTCGTTTACCAGCCTCACCTGGAAGGGAGCTACAACCCCCTGACTGAAGGCTACAACCTTCAACACCACCTTGGACCACGTTTCATCAATTTTCACACTGGATCCAACAACTTCAATAGAACAACACTTGCAGGCCACATTTCATCATATTTTCAGACTGGACCCTTTCCATACTTTTAAGCACAAACATACATCACCAACAGATGCTTATCAACACAGATCAGATAGCAGAAACACAGCAGAACAGATCAGATATTTCATACCCTTTGCTTCAGCAAACCCTAGTTTGCATACGCGCTTTCACTTCACTGATGTCGCGTATATACGCGCTTCCGTCCACACAAACCAACGTATACCTCAGTGTATATTTTATTGCGCATACACGCTTTTACTTCAGAGAAGCCGCGTGTATACGCGCTTCCTCCGCGTCGAAGTAGCGTATAGATCTTCAATCATTACAGAGCAGCATACTTCATCAGATCAGATATTCAGTTCAGATCTACCCTTTTGCTTCAGACAGATGTTCGCCTGGATGCTCGCCTCATCACGGATCTAAGCCTTCCATAATCAGATCTAGCAAATACAAGGGCAATTCAGATCTAGATCCCCTTCTTCATCATTGGTGCATCATACATTCAGATTTATCATTCAAGTGTAACCCTTTCCATTCAGATATACTTCAGAGAGAAGTATTCATTTAAGCTCAGACATCTTGCACCCACACTCATGTTATGCACAATGAATTTGTTCTCCTTATATAGGTTTATCCTTTTTCAATACCATGAGCCCCTTTTTCAATACCATGGGCCAAAACAATACCATGAGCCCAAAACTACTTGGACGGGGTCAATTAGGCGGATCATTACCCAATACCATGGGTCAATACCATGGTGGTTACCCTTGGTTTTGCACTTTTTGAGCGCTTTTGCCCATACGCGACTTGGCACGTTATTTTCCGCGTGCATACGCGACTTCGCCTAGGCCAATCCGCGTATACAAAGAGACATACTCTTTTCATCATATTTTGAGCACATTCTGAATTCCTTTCTTCGTTAGCATACACATTACTGCTAAGGAAACAACATATTTTCTTCTCCAGGTATAAATTCTCGCTTCGCTTGCATCAAGTAAGTTGTCATCATCTTCATCAAGTGGGTTGCTTTTCAAGGATAATACTCAGCATCATATTGTCAACAAACATCAGATTTACATCATTTACCAAGTCCATCAAGTCAAGAATAACTTCATCAGGTGGATTGCCATCAAGGACAACACATGTCAACAGTCGCATGTCTTCATCTCCATTCAGTGGGTTGCCATCAAGGACAACACTCTGCATCATATTTCCAACAGGTTTGTCGTCTGTCAAGTTTAAGGTGTCAGTATCACTTCCTAAGTTTAAAGCTTTCAAAACTTGGTTTTTGTACACTTCTTGGGTTACTAGTTCAGCTAGGGGGATGGTAATTTTTATCTTAGCAATCTCTCCCTCAAGGCTGAAAGGAATAATTGACTTGTTAATATTTACATCTATTTTTTCAATTGAATTCTTTTCAGCAACTTTGATTTGCTGAACCTTGTTTGGATTAGTGATAGGAGCAGTTTTATTAGGACCACTTGCTGAAGTGCTAGGGGTACTCTGCTCAACATTTGGCTGGATTCCCTTGTCTTTGTTTAAATCTGGTTTTTTGGCCGAAATGTTGGTTTTTTCTGCTGTCTTTTTGGGCTGGTTTTCTGTGTTTTTCTTAACAGCAGTGCTAGTATTCTTATCTTTTGAATTCTCTATACTTCCCTTGCTCCTGAGATCATATTGTTTGTGTACCTCCATGATTTCATTTTCAAAACCCAATCTATATTCATCAGAATCTTCATAGGTGTTTGTATTTCGATCATCAGAGAAGAAACCTTGTTCTTCTTTAGTAAGGAAAACATCATCCCCAATGTCTGATCCAATCAAGTTTACATGTGATTCTTCTAACCTTTCCAACTCCCTGTCTTCTTCATATTGATCTACATAGTTCTGTTGAAAGGGAGGTCTAATTCGTTGGTCACTTTCTTTTTGTTTATCTTGATTGTTATCTCTTCTATAATTCTGATTTCTATTTCTATTTTGATTGTTTTGAAGTGCAGTCTGGTTTTGATTTGCTTGTGCTTTCTTAATTATGCTCATCTCTTTCATCATTTCTTCCAACATTCTCTCCATTTTTGAGCTTGAAGTAGAAGGAGGGGATTCCTCTTTAAAAGATACTCTCTTCTCAGTTTTCATTCTTTCTCTCTTTTCTATTAAGTTGACTTCCACAAAAAGAGCACCCCTTTGCATATCTTCGAGAGTTGCAAAATCTCTTTCTCTTAGTGAATAAGTCATGTCAGAGTCAAATCCTTCAGGAAACTTGTTTAAGGTTGAGCCTTGTGGAGGTTTTAGTTCTGGGGAAAGTGCATTATATACACTGTTAAATCTAGTACAATAGGCTTGTACACTTTCCCCAGGGTTCCTACGGAGATTGTTGTAATCAGCAAGGACTTGGAGAGGATTTTTCTTTACTTCCCATTTGTTTAGGAACGTTTGATGGAAGCCTTGGAGATCATTAATAGTACAGGGGGCTAAACCTTTAAACCATTTTCTTACCTCTCCCCCCAGAATTTGAGCAAATAGTCTAAGTTTGACAGAATCATCATCAATTTCATTTCTGTCGAAATAGTCATCCATCTTATCCACATGTTGTGATGCAGTTACGGCATTGCTAGCATCATATAATGGAATTTTGGACTGATAGTCCTGTGGAAGGTTGAATAATGGTACAGGAAGGGCTAAGGGAGCATACCATGCTGCCATGATATGTGGTGGGGGTGGATTAACAAGCGGTGGATTGACAAGAGGAGGAGTGGTTTGAAGTGGAGTGGTTTGAACAGTGGATGAAGGGTGGATAGAAGTGAATGGAACAACAGTAGATTGTTGAGCTGATCTTGGATGAGAGACAACTAGGTTATGAAGGAAGTGTAAATCAGGAGGTGTTGTTTCTCTACTACCAGGATGTTCACTTGTCTTAGGAGATGAAAGTGAAGACTCAGAGTCTAGCTGATCTAAATCACCAAATGACCTAGTTCTAAAAGGATTCAATAAGTCAGTTTGTGATTTTTGTATATCTGAAAGATTTTCAGGGACTGAATTGGCTCTTAAGTGTGATCTGAAAACAGTTGAAGATTCTATCTTAGGAGACTTCCTAAGGATTCTTTCTGGGTTATCAACTATCTCCGGTGGATCAGGGTCAGGATGGGCTCTAGTGTGGATCTTTCTAGGAGCCACTATGGTTTGTTTTTAGACCTAAATAAAAATAAAAGTTCAACCAAGTATGACAATATTTGAAAGGTTAACTGATCTATTTACACAAATTTTAATCCTACAGTCCTCTAACTGGATTTGAATGATATTATAATGATAAGGGTTCTTCCCAGTGGAGTCTTCAGGTCTGTTCAGAATTGTGGAGTCGCCAGGTGGAAAGTTTAGAATGTTCTCTAAGAGATACACTGTCCACCACAGTGTTTGTGAAATATCCTTTTGCAAGGATATTCTGAAACACAACAAACTCTAACCAGAGATTGACTGGGAGGGAATTCACTAGATATTTCACCTCAAAAAGATGATGAGATCCGGAGGCTACCTGGCCCTTTCCAGACTCTTTCTAAGAGTATAAGGTAAAACACAACAAAAGATAAGTGATATATAAGAATGAGTGTTTTACTACAAAGTGGAAGTTTTTAGCTCGTGAGAAGGTAAAAGGTTTTATGGTCCACTACCATGTTTATTATGAAGCCAAAATTGAAATGTTTTTGGGTTTTTCTGAGTTATTTTGGTTTTATAGGTTAAGCGAGTGTTCCAAGTCTGATTTTTCACTTAGCTAAGGTGTTCAAACAAATAGAGTTGCTCTTATGGCTTGGTAACTGGTTCCTTCAAGGTTTGGTAAGGCTTAACGAGAATCCTAAGGGTTACTTAGTTTGTCACTGATTCAATTAAGTCCTATCATGATTACCATTTGTTAGGTAGTGCTTGAAGAAAGTTACTTATGCTATACTAGACCTAAAAAGTTTGAGGAAGGGTTTTCAAACCACTAATTCTCAGTACGTCCCACCATGATCGCCATTATGTTGGTGGCGATGAGGTGGCTAATAATCACTGGATATTCTTGAAAATAAGGGATTTCTAGAGTCCTGAAGGATACTTAGATTGATGCTTACTCAGAAGGGTCCCACCGTGATCGCCATAATGTTGGTGTCCCGTGTTTTGACAGTTTGGAAAATCAAAAGACAAGGCAACATCAGAACCAATATTTAGAGTTCCGGGATCTAGTCCTCCTGTTCTCAGAGAGGGATCTCTCAAATATTTGTTTGCAAAGGTTTATCTTGTGTGCTTTGATGATGGATTTTAGACTAGTTATTAAGTGCAGATGTTTGTTTGGTTGGATTGATTTGATACAGCAGAACATGAAAGGTCTAGGAAAGATAGACAGAAAGAGGAAATATCTGGTTCATTGGGCAATGGAGTCAAAAATAAGGTCATGAAAAATTCTTCAAGGGATATGGGATATCAAAGGGAAAATCTAACTTGGCTACATGATCCTTTCGTTTTTGGAATGAGATGGACATTAATGATTTGGAAAGAGAATTTTAATTCTCAACAAAGGGAACTTGAAAACATAACTTAGCAATAAAGAGATATTTGATAGACATGGCTAAACATAAATGCTACAAACATTCTTTAGGAAAATAATGACTTCAAGACAACTTTTAAAATGAAATCTAAGATTCGGGGAACTCTTTATTTCCTCAAAGATTTTATTTTAAAGGACTTAGAAAACATAAAAGATTCACTGATAGTTGCATTCATAGAAGAGGGAACACCTAAACAACATCTATGCTTACAAATATAAAGACCTTCAAAACAATTGTTCAAGCAATGGCAAAGGGCAAGATCAAAACCGACCTCTTTGATTAACTTAAAACAATGGTACTTTAAAGGGAGACTTCAATAACAACTTTCAAGTGATAGCAGACAAGCAGGGAGAACCATAAATCATGCTGAAACCAACTATTTGAGCTATTAAGGAAATAAACAAGCATGAAGACTAAAGAGAGAGATTAAAGACTCTAAAATACTTCAGCAGAAGAAAACATAAAACAATGAAGGATGAATAGGTCTAAGGTGCTTCCAGGAGTCATTTCTTAGCCTAAAACTTTCAACCTACTGTAGTAAGAAATTATGGAACATAATGAAAATAGGGGAAAAACATAGAACAATTCAGAATACTTCACCAACAACCAAGCTCATGGATCCAATGATAGAGCCTTCTAAGGAACAACATGCGACAACATCATCAAGACATCCAAGACTTCAATTTGTTTTTCAACTTCAACAGACTTGTATATTTATTTCAGAGAGTTTCAGTGTTACAACTTGTAATCAAACAACAACCAACACTCACTCATCTTCTGCTGTAGTATATATAGAAGGATGAGGAGGTGAGATCTGATAAAAGATCTCATTTACAATTAATACAGAATTAAATGGCTTATTGACCTTCGAGGGGCTCAATGAGGAGACTTACATACATATCCTATGTATTAAATGATTTACATAATGATTTCAAGCTTGGTGGGAGTTTCTGTTGACCTTTGAGGCACTGCGTGGCGTCGAAGTAACTCTGCAGATATTCTTTGCATTGAAGTTCCTGGCAGAAATAACTTCTTCGGCTATGTCGAGGCAAAATATCTGATCCTGGTCAATAAATTCAGCTCCTGATTGAATACTTTAAGGCACAGGTGGCGCCGTGGTAGCTAGAGGGATCAATTTGCCTCAATTTGTGGCGGTGGAGGGTTTCCTGTCGGTGAAACCCTTTAGATTTGTTTTGAACTCTATTTTAACTCGGGGATTAGGTTTATAATGATAATTTTGGGCCATAATCCTCGTAAACAGTCCATTAATCATTTGCTTTGATAATTTCCTGGTCTTCAACGCTGATACTCTTTTTCTGCACTTAATCCATGTTTTCTTGCTGTTGAGCAGGGTTGTACAGGGTCTATAATGCATGAATGGTTCATGAAATAATGATAAAAGTGAAGTTTTAAACCCGGTGGTCGATTTCCTTTGATAAATCAAGAGCAAGAGAATCGTCACCCTCTTCTTTCAAATTTTCTTCGTTCATAGTGAAAACCTTCAAAACCCTGCAAAATACAAACAAAACTTTATAAAATCCTACTTTTATAGGTCAATCTGCATCGGAGGATGTGCGGAGGAAGCAAGGCCATTGGATGGCATCACCCAACAGTTGGGATTTAATCTCAGAATGGTCGAAAAAACATGGGGAAGGAGGATTAGATCAGAGCCGTCGATTCGCGCTGAGATCGACGGTAGGGGATGATTGCAGGGGGTCCGGGTGTACGGAGGAAAAATCTTGGGGGTATACCCCCGCAGTGAAACTGCGCCGTTGACTTGGATCAATTTGGACGGTCAATATGGAATCAGGGGATATTGAAAGTCAAACGGAGGGGAATCGTTGACTGGGAAACGGAATCGGGTGATGAAATATGGGTTGTCGATCTGCAGATCAGATCAACAACGGAGATTGATTTACCACTGTACGAAGGCTGGTTTATCGCGCGGGCACTTTGGTTATCCATCGGACACTTTGGAAGAGCGATAGATGTTGGATGAGTGGGCCCAGATCGGACGGCGGAGATCAATTTTGCTGGGCATCATGGTCCGAGCTATAACGCGCGATGGACGACGGTTGCATGGTGGTTTTCAAATCATACAAGGGACACGCGTCCACCGTTGTATGGAATCACTGGACGTCGGGGGAAAACCGCCATCCGCCGAAGAGTGGTGTGATGGAAACCACGCGGTTTTGGGAAACAGCGCACGGATGGGGGGGGTCCACAGGAAGGCACGCTCCGCACCATCCGATCTGTGGAGAAAATCAACGGTGGAGATTGCTCCATAATTTACACGGGCAGGTTTTTAATAAAAAATAATAAAATGACGAGTTTTATTAAAATCAAAGGTTTTATATGTTCCGGCGGGGAAATATAATTTTAAAATGGATAAGCGCCCGAGTGTCTTGGCACCTGGTCCTGGCGCCCGGGCGTATGGGCGGAAAGGGAAAAAAAAACTTAAGCCCGAGGGGCTTAAGTCCAATACATAAAAATATGTATTTTTAACGGTTTTTGAAGGGTTTTTGGAGGAAATGAAGGTTTCGATAAGGCCAAGAATGAGTCTTAAACCTTTATAAAATGGATTTTGATGAGGGGAAAAAAAAAATGTGAAAATGAGGGATTTTTGTGGGAAAAAAGGGGATAGAAAGATGAGGTTAGTTTGGGAAGGAGGTAAAGGGAAAATGGGGTTTGTAGCAGTGTTTGACTTTGGATTTTAGCAGGACTTCTGAGTTCTGCCAGGAAATAGTAGTGAATATTATCCAAGGACAGGATATTACCAAAAGTCTTCAAGTATCAGCAATTTTAGTAATGAAATTTTTTCTTGAAGGCTATCCAACATCATTTAGCCACCATCTGATGTGACAGAATTTTATGGGTGGCTAACAGTGGCTCCACTTGGGGATGGTGCCTTTTCTGAAGGCATCAAGAACTGCAGACTTGTATTCTCTGCGAGGCCGATCATTTGCCTCATCCATTGGGCTATTTTCTTCCACTCGAATGATCTTATTTTACTCTAGAAACAAGTTATCAGTCATTGAAAAACAATGGAACTTTCATCAACAAACTTTCTACCTACCCAGGCCTACTGATCTAACATTTTTTCTTCATCAGAGTGCACTTGGATTGGCAAACTCTCTTACAACATTTTATTCTTTTAGAAAACAAAAATTAATCTAATTATACTTCTTATCTCTTCATGGATCCAGATTAAACAGTTGGATCCATATTATTCTCTACCTAATCTACTGTCCATTGGGATTAAACTGTCCAACAGACCTTCATTCTCTAAATTCTATAACATAAATTTAAAAATAGTCAAGTCAAGGTTAAGCTGTTTGACTTGCTATGATCTATGGCATGAAAACAAGCTGCACATAGTTTATTACTTGCAGAAAATAACAACAAAATGGAAGGCTTAAGATTTGAAACTTTCTCGTCATCGCCTTCTCTTTTCTTCACAGCTTTGTTTTTGTTTTTGTTTTTGAGCTGTCTTTTCTTTTCTTCTGGTTCAGGGTTTAAGCTGATTAGAACCAAATCTTGACATTTCTTTGACTCAGAATTTAACATAGATTTGAGTCATCTCCTTTGGGAAACTTTGGTTCATATTTTGAGTTTGTTTGAACCTTCAATTTATATCCTAATCTATCTACTGATAAGCCAAGATTGAACAGTTGGCAGATCAAATTCACTATCCTATCAGCAGAAAATTTAAAACTAATTAGTCAAGATTAAACTGTTTGACTAACTAGAAGTGTGTTTTGTAGGAGTGGCATTTAAGCTTGCACACTTTCAGATTTATTTCTCTTTTTTGGCATGGGGCTTTTCCTTTCTTTTTTTCACAATCTGCTCTCTTTTCTTTCTTTTCTTTCTTTTTTTATTTTTGATTTTTCATAACTTTTGAATGCAATGGTTAGACTATGATATTTACAATGGTAAAACAAAAATGCTTTGAAACTTAAGATTCTTGGCAGAAGTAATGCTTAAGAATCCTGCCATTGACAGGACCTCCATACAGGTCTTCCCCATTCAATTCCTTCAAGAAAAATGTATTATGACCCCTCTCAGCATGAATAATATAGGGCCCTTTCCACAAGTTCTCAAACTTGCCATGTTTGCCCTTCTCTTCTCTTCTTGAATCCCATTTAATAACAACACTTCCAACCTGGAAATTGTTTGCCTTAGTCCTCTTATCAAATAGTTTCTTCATATTTTCTTGGACTAACTGTGTTCTTTCATAAACTTCTTCTTTGGTCTGCTGTAAATGGATTTTTTGGTTGATCCTCCTTTGCATATCATTTTCTTCAATCTATACTTCTTGAAGGAGCTTCATGACTGGAACTCCCAATGAGGTAGGAAAAATAGCATCCATGCCATAAAATAACTAATAGGGGGAAATATTTATTGATTTCTTTGTAGTTAATCTATCAGCCCATAAGGCATGAACCAACTTACTGTGCCATAATTTTTTATTATGTTCCAACAAATTTTTAATGATATTGATGAGACTCTTGTTGGAGGATTCAGCTAATCCGTTTCCTTGGGGATAGTAAGCAGTGGAATGGCCCAAGGTTATATGGTAGTTTTGACAGAAATCAACCATCTTCTTAGATTTGAAAGCCGCAGCATTGTCTGTTATGATTTTTCTAGGACAACCAAATCTAGATAGGATATGGGTTTCAAGAAACTTGATAATGACAGAGTCATTAGCATTCCTTGTAGGTATAGCTTCTATCCATTTGGTGAAGAAGTCAGTGGCTGTGAGGATCCACTTATGTTGAGCTGAGGAGGATGGATGAATTTCCCCAATGAAGTCCAGCCCCCATTGTTGAAAAGGTGCCTCAACTCTGATAGGATGTAAAGGTAAGGGAAGGAGTTTTCTCTTTCCATCAAAGATTTGACACTTATGGCAAGACATGACCAACTTCTGAGTGTCTGGGAAAAGGGTAGGCCAATAGTAACCTGATCTAAGAATTTTGTTTGTTGTGGCCTTCCAGTAGAGGTGACCTCCACATTCTCCATCATGCAATTCATGCATGATCTTTCCTGCATCATCTTCAAGTAAAAATTTAAGCAAAATTCCAACAACATTTTTCCAATATAATACTTCATGTAAGATACAAAAACTCAAAGCCTTTTGTTTCAAGAATCTAGCTTTAGTTTTAGACAAAGAAGGAGGGGCATTTAGATATAAAAGCACATAAAGAATGTCAATATACCAAGGAGAATTTAGAAATGTTTCTTCAATGAAAGGAGTAGTAGCTTCTTCTACTTCTTCCAACGCATCTACCATATTCATGTCTAATGCTTGGAAGTTAGACTCAGCCATAATTTTTTCCAATCCTTGCCCCTTTACTAGTTTGGTGGGCCTGATTTCTAGGTCATATTCAAGAATAGTTGCAATCCATTTTCCCCTTTTACCATCAGGGTCTTGACTTAGAATGTCCTTGACAACAGTATGTGGAACAAAAGAAATTATGTGAGAGTGTAAAGTGTAGACCCTAAAGTCCTTTAAAGCTTTCACTAATGCTAAGGCTTGCTTCTCCATGATGTTATATTTGAGAGGAGCATCTCTTAAGGCCCTACTAAAAAAGGATATTGGTTGTTCTTGCCCCAAATCATTCTTTTGAAGCAAAACTGCAGCTATTGTATGTTCAGATGCAAAAGAAAAAATGTAAAAGTCTTTGGTGAAATTGGGACTAATCAGGACTGGTGTTTGGGTAAGAGCTTGTTTGACCAGTTCGAATGATTGTTTAGCTAATAAAGTCCATTTTACACCCACGTTTTTCTTAAGCATGTTTGTAATGTTTTTTAATAGCTCAGCAAGGTTGGGAATAAACCTTCTTAAAAAATTAATCTTTCCAATGAAAGATTGCAATTCTTTGAGGCTTCTAGGATGGCTAATTTGCAATATGCCATCTATCCTTGTAGGGTCTATTTTGATTCCTTCTTCTGAAATTATATGACTAAGAAGTTTCCCTTCTTGGAGACCAAAGAGGGTCTTCTTGGGATTCAGTGATAAGCCAAATTTCCTACACTTCTCAAAAACCTTTCTTAGATGAATCAAATGCTCTTCATCGGTTTTTGAGAAAACAGTTATGTCATCAAGGTAAATAATTATAAAATAGCCAATATCTTTAGAGAAGGCTATGTCCATGGCCCTTTGGAAGGTGGCTCCTGCATTCATTAATCCGAAAGGCATTTTGACATACATAAAGGTGCCCCAAGGTGTGGTAAAAGCAGTTTTGATTTGATCACTTGGGAACACTAACACCTGATTGTAACCCGAGAACCCATATAATAGGGATATTATTCTTGACCCAACTACCCTTTGAAGTATATGGTCCATCTTGGGTAAGGGGTAGTTGTATTTTAAAGAGGCTCTGTTTAAATTTCTGAAGTCAATACAGAGCCTGATTTCCCATGTTTTCTTTCTAACAGAAACTAAGTTTGATACCCATTCTGAAAATCTAATGGGCACTATGATCCCAGCATTGTACATCTTCTCAATTTCTTTCTTAACTAAAGGTAGTAAAAGGGGATTTATTCTCCTTAGTTTTTGCTTAAAAGGCTTTTGATTTTCCTTCAAGGGGATCTTATGCTGGATGATGCTGGTATCATATAATTTTAAGTCGTTGTATTCCCAAGCAAACACATCTATGAATTCTTTCAAAAGCTCTACATATTGAAATTTTATCTGAGCTGGGAGGGTGCTGGATAGCTTGATCATCTTGGGTTCTGCTAGACTGCCTATGTTATGCTATTCTACATTTTTTTCCACAGGCTCCATTCTTGGTTCTTTGGCTACATCGTTGAGATCAAACAGGTGTTCTAAATGTGTGAGACCTCTTGGGATTTTATCATTTTTCCATTGTAAGACTTCCAAGTCTTCTTTGTCTTCATTGTTTATTATCTCTGCTTCAAAAGGATTCTCACAATGATTTATAGCAGCAGGATATGTTATTTCAGCCTCTGGGATTTGTTCAATATACAAACATTTTTCTTTATGGCTAGCTTCTGATATTGGTATGCTGAAATCACTTTCTGATTTCAAGAAATCATCTATGTGTTTGTCAGATTCAAACACCTGCCATTGATCTTCATTATCAGGCACAACAGGTCTGTGTTTCACCTTTATACTGAGTTGTTCATTTATCTCAGGTACTTGGAAATTGATGGCATTGAAGGTGAGTTCATTTGCTAGATGATTCAGTGCTCTAGGGATGAAAATGAGTTCATATTTTTTGAAAGTTTTTAATAGGTCAAGGGCAGCATTTCAATATTCCCTAAGCCTTGGATTATTGGCTGAGTATTCTCCTTTGATTTGTTTAATGATAAGTTCAGAATCCCCTAAAATAGATATCTTTTGGGCTTCTAATTCTTTAAGCAGTTGTAAGCCTAGGAGAAGTGCTTCATACTCAGCAATATTGTTAGTGCATGGGAAGTCTAACTTGCATGAAAAACTTTGATTTGTGTTTTGAATCTAGACACCTGCCCCTGCACTGGTTTTATTACAGGATCCATCGAAGTTTATTGTCCAAAGTATATTTAACTCATTTTCATTTTCTTGTTGCTGTTGATTGTCAATGTTTTGAAGTTGATTTGAGGTAAGATCAGATTGTTCTGGAGAACTGATTGGGTCCATGTTTTCTTTACCTTGTTGAGTAATTTCATCTTCGTTACACAAGATAAAGGAATCTAAACTTGATTGAATAGAATAGATTGGAGTTTTTTTTGGTTTCTCCATGTTACTCACCATGTACTTCATGTGGGATTATCTGTATAGTCTTCTGTTTTGGTTAAAAAGAGGGATGGTGGCATAAGACATGTCCATTTGAAGGCTTCCCTGAAGTTTGGTTCCCCATGATCTTGATAAAAGCATGCCATACTTAGGGGGAATGTCAGCTACAACGATATCCATTACTAGATTCTTGGCAGGGATCTGAGCTAGGTTAACACATAAATCTTTGATTAAACCCAAACATTTGACTTTGCTTGAGTCAAAAGAATACAAATATTTGTATGGTTTAGTAATCTCTAAGCCTAAGCTTTCCATTACTACCTTGGGCATTAGATTGTGTGAAGCTCAAGAATCTAACATGGCATTGTGTAGAATTTTATCCTGTATGTTCAAACTAATATAGAAGGGAGGGACTGGTCCCTCTTGATATTTTCCTTCAACCTCTGGGCCAAACAACAGCTCAGGTTTGTCGTCTATCAAGTTTAAGGTGTCAGTGTCACTTCCTAAGTTTAAAGCTTTCAAAACTTGGTTTTTGTACACTTCTTGGGTTACTAGTTCAGCTAGGGGGATGGTAATTTTTATCTTAGCAATCTCTCCCTCAAGGCTGAAAGGAATAATTGACTTGTTAATATTTACATCTGTTTTTTCAATTGAATTCTTTTTAGCAGCTTTGATTTGCTGAACCTTGTTTGGATTAGTGATAGGAGTAGTTTTATTAGGACCACTGGCTGAAGTGCTAGGGGTACTCTGCTCAACATTTGGCTGGATTCCCTTGTCTTTGTTTAAATCTATTTTTTTGGCCGAAATGTTGGTTTTTTCTGCTGTGTTTTTGGGCTAGTTTTCTGCGTTTTTCTTGACAGCAGTGCTAGTATTCTTATCTTTTGAATTCTCTATACTTCCCTTGTTCCTGAGATCATACTTTTTGTGTACCTCCATGATTTCATTTTAAAAACCCAATATATAGTCATCAGAATCTTCATAGGTGTTTGTATTTCAATCATCAGAGAAGAAACCTTGTTATTCTTCAGTAAGGAAAACATCATCCCCACTGTATACCAGCGCTGGTGCAACAATATACCAGCGCTGGTGCAACAGTAGGGGAGAAACCATCATCATCACCAGTAGTTGGAGGAGTCATCACACCAGTAGGAGAAACCCTTGTAGCAGTACAAGATGTTCCCAAGCTTTACCAAGGTATTCAAACATTTCCACTTCCTATTATTTTTGCACATCATATGGAGACTTTCCATAAGGGAAATTGCATGACATAGGGTCAAAGCACACTACTGAATTGGAGCAGCAGAATATCACTGTGCAGAGGACCCTTGACTGGTTCAAGGATGAGATATATAGTCATCCTGTTTTTCATTGTTGATTTGCACACAACACTTTGGGTTGGAGTGTATAATTTTTTAGGATAGTGTTAACACTGGAAAATCGTACAAGAAAATATGACATTATTTAATGTCAGGAAAAAGGATTTACAGGGCTGAGGGACATTAGATAATCTGGAAATTATTTAAAAATATCTAAGGTCTAAGGAAAAATCAAATTTGAACAAGTCATAAATGCTTTTGCGCGTAAAATCCTTCAATAAGAGTGCCTTTGCGTGCCTTTTGACTTGAAAAGCGCGCAGTCCTGGTGACGGAAATCACTTTCCAGGACCACAAAAAGCACACTCCAGGACATTGATTCCACACTTGAAGCCACCTAAGGACAACCACCAAAGCCTCCTTAGGACATCAAGGGAGCACACAATGGAATAACTGTGGAACACAATGGAATCATCCCCCTCTCTTAGGTCACCATCCACAATGTACCAAGAGAGGGAAGGAGGATTTGAATTCTCCTATAAAAGGCCACCAAGAGATGAACAACTTGAGAGCACATTGTTATGTTGGCCAAAATTTCCCCAAGAAATACCAGCAGTGTGTGATCTGGAGCTGAGATAGAGGGGACTCAATTGTTGGCCATCCAATAGCTTCAGTCCACCATAGTAGAGAGAGGGAGACTTTGTGTTGAGGCAAGCTTGGAAGTAAAGACATCCTTGCATTGAGACTTAGAACCCTAAGTCCTAAGGGCCACTTGGCAAGTGGGTTAAATTTTCATCCTCATTTCCTACCAGCACTCAATAAGAGGGGACGTAAGTGCCGCCGTTTGGATTATTGCAATTTTTTTACTCTATTTAGAGCTTTTGTCTTATTTGTTTTAGTTTTAGTTTAATTTTTATGTTTGAATATGCATGTTATTTTTTTGTCTTGTATGTTTATGTTATAGCATGTTCCACTAACTTACTTGACTCCATATCTTTTTTGCCTGTGACCAATAACTTAAGAGGTTAAACCACACCCCTTAAGTTGGTGTGATTTCGTACATGCTTGCACCAAATACACTTGTTGGCTCGAGGGGTCCTGACCCAGTTTCTGAGGTTAAGGTTTGCCAAAAAACCCCTATACTACTAGCCCTTTAGGCAGTCACCTGCTTGCATAGGCCAAAGCCTCACCCGAAGCAGTATGGGAGGGTGCTGGAACCAGGTTTCTGCACCCTGAGAGAGAGCAAGTAAGTCAAGCAGGTCTGCAATTATTGGATCTACACAAAAAGAGGCTTTTCATAGGGTTTTCAGTATATAACCAGAGTGCAGCTTATCATATCCACTTAATAGGTTCAAATCCACATGCGTACTATCAGATATAGTCACAGAATAGTATAATCGTAGCAATTTAACAGATCGTAGATACGTAAACCAGGAACATAGACAGTTCGCAGCTATTAAACAGATACTTTGTACTTAATCACATAACCCAAGTTCGTATCAATCATAACATAACAGATCTAGATAACATCATATGTCCAACAATACTTTCGCATGTATGTTATTACCAAAATCCTCATACATTCTCAGAATACCGCCTGCGCACACAACTAGCAGGGTCCGCACACAACAGGACAGAGGATCTCTGCGCACGGTTGTTGCTAGCTACAACAGACACTCATGATATTCTCATGATCAACCCTATGACACCATGACTCTTCCTTTTCAGATTTTAAATAATGACATTTAATGATGGAAAAATAACCTATGGTGACTTAATGACTCATGAAACTGATATGATTTGATCTTGATGACCATGACATGAGAGTGAAAATCACACTTAGATAATGACTTGTAGAAATTATACAAAAAATATGTATATCATGGTTTCAATCTGATCTAACAATGTACTAAAGCTACATACTTAATCTCTTCTACAAATCAATTGCAGAAATTAAAACACAATCACCATTCACGTGAAGCAAAGAAGAATCAATCAAACCACAAGACAGATAATTTACTGGGGAAATATTACTGCTCAAAACCCCACTATCTTCTATTGTATATTCAGCATGGATACATGAAAAAATTACAATACAAATCTTCTCACAAGAGCCTCATATACTCAGTTGATTTTCTCACATTGTCCTCGACAAAACTGACCAACACTTAGCCAATTCTCAGCCTCTAAAGAGGCTACCTACCTTGTGCAATTCATGTGGAATGCAATACCTATTATTTATGAATTGTGTCCTTCCTTGACTGCACAAGGATCATGGGAAATCCAATGGGTGTTTGGTTGCATGGGTGCAACCCAATAATCCTACAATTTATAGTCAACATCCATTTAACCTATATCTCAACTAGGTCTCCACTGGAACTGACATGCATGCAACTAATTATAGTAAATCATCAGTTGCATGTGAGATCACTGATTGTGAATTAAATAATATTTAATTCACTTGATCTCTCACTAGTGCGACAAACAATTATAACTAGCACAATTGACTTTAACTCATTTAACCGAGTTAAACTAATTACACATGCATTAACTAATGCACCAACTGCACTTCGAACTCTGTTATAACTAGAATTACTCTACATGCCTCACAAACTACCCCCAACTCAAAATTCATGAGCTAACTAAGTTTATCACACTCATTTAACTATTACAAGTGATTTTGAGATAAGATTACATTTTATTGTCTATTTTAATTAAGGGAAAATTAAAATAGACATGCACCAAATTTAGCCCAGACCAGTGTAGGTGCTACTAAGACCTGTGGTCCCACACTAATGTAGGTCCTTCTTAGACCTCCTGGTCCCAGACTAGTGTAGGTGCTACAATTTCTTGTTGGACTTCAACACGCCCTCTCAACAAGAAATGGATTATTCTTCACCCCGATCCTACCTCTATGGTATTCGAATTTTCTCCTAGTGAGCACCTTTGTTAGAATATCTGCATCCTAATATTTCGTGGGAATCTACTGAAGTAACATTATGTGCCTCTACACACAATCTCTGAGATGGTGGTACCATATGTCTATGTACTTGGACCTATCATGAAACACAGGATTAACCGAGAGTTTAATGCAACTCCATTTATCACCATGTATCATTGTTGGATCCATCTGAGAACCATACAAACCAACCAGGATCTTTCCCATCCAGATGGCCTCACATGTAGCTTGGCTTGCTCTCATGTATTTTTCCTCTATTGAACTGAGTGCCACATATTGCTGCTTCCTGTTGTACCAAGAAAATGTTTTCAATCCTATGTTGAAGATCCCTCCTGATGTGCTCTTTTTGTCTGATGGACTGCCTGCCCAATCTGCATCCATGAAGCCTTGAAGCTTCACTCCATTTTTCTATTTGTACCATAATCCATACTTTATCATGCCTCTCATGTATCTCAATGCATGCTTCCCCGCCTTCCAAAAGAGCTTGGTAGGCTTAACCATAGCTTGAATCAGCTGGTTAATTGCGTAGCATATGTTTGTTCTAGTATTCACCAAGTACATCAGTGAACCTACTAACTGTCTATAAATAGTAGCATCCACTACTTCTCTAGAAGTAGCATCCTCTTTCCTCCAATTTCCTAGAAGAGGAGTGTCCATGGGTTTACATCTATCCATTTGAAACTTACCCAATATCTCTTTGGCATACTTTCCTTGAGAAAAAAAAAGTTCACCATCCCGTTGCCACATTTCCAAACCAAGGAAATAATGAAGGAGTCCCATGTCCTTCATTTCGAATTCCCTTGCAAGATCCTCCTTGCATGAGTGTATCAACTTCTCATCAGCAGTCAAAATTAGATCATCAACATAAAGTACAATAATCAAGAGCTTACCCTCAACCACAATCTGGTATAGGTTTGCATCAGCTTCACTTTTTCTGAAGCCCAATCTGGTGAAATAGTGTTTGCTCGAGGGGTCCTGACCCATGTTCGGTAAGCAAGGTTTGCCAAAAAACCCCTATACTACTGGCCCTTTCGCTAATGACCTAGTTTCACAGGTCAAAGTCTCACCCGAAGTAGTATGGGTGGGTGCTGGAACTAGGTTTCCGCACCCTGAGAAAAGATGGGTAAAGAAAGCATAGCAGTGCTAGATCATGTAATCCCCAATTACCTTATTCTATGCAGAGTTAATTAAGTCTCTATTCACATCCACGTGCACTAGATCTATAGTTATACGCTCGTTATATCATCAACACAGCAGTACATAAACAGAACATAATAGATCTAGTTCTCAGAACACAGTACAGAAATCTTTCACAGCTTAAGGATAGAAAACACACAATACATCAACTACCAGTAATTCATATAACAGTACTCACAGATTCAGTTCTCTAACAATTTTTCGCATTCATTCATTCATCAATTCTTCCTTACAATTCCAATTCCCTTCCCAACCTACGAACATAGTAGCAGGGTCCGCACACAGCTGGACTTGGATCTCCATGCACACAGCCAGCAGGAGTCTGTTCCCCAAAACCCAAACAGATAGCTTAAACCACAATTCGCATCAATAGCTCATCATTTCTTACCCTTTATAATACAAAATGCATCTCTATTTATAACAATCTAGCCTCGACTTTCCTATGGTCCGCAACCCATGGTTTGTGGACCCCTAGTTTACCCTTTGACCCATTACAATGCGTTTGGGGCTTTGACCCACCCAAAAACCCCTCCGCTAGGCTAAATATAATCAAAAATATAAAAAATGGACCAGTTTCGCAGCTTGTTAGGAGACCCCGTTCCAACAAATAGCTATCAATCCAAGTGTACCAAGCATGAGGTTCTTGCTTCAGCCCATATAGTGCTCTCTTGAGTCGACACACATGTGACTCACTGTAAAATATCTCGA
The DNA here is from genome assembly GCA_034641835.2 of Pinus albicaulis. Taxonomy (NCBI): domain Eukaryota; kingdom Viridiplantae; phylum Streptophyta; class Pinopsida; order Pinales; family Pinaceae; genus Pinus; species Pinus albicaulis. Next base: position 743,951,626 of record CM076576.1, on the reverse strand, counting down.
AACCTTTTGGCTGCTCTATGTACACTTCTTCCTCAATAACTCCATTGAGAAACTCAATTTTAACATCCATATAATGAATTGGCCACCCCATCTGCGTTGGGAGTGAAAGGACAGATATAATGGAAAAGTACCTTGCAACTAGTGAAAAAGTCTCATCATAGTCGATCCCCTTAATCTCTGAGAATCCCCGAGCCACAAATATGGCCTTGTACTTCTCCACACTCCCATCAGTAGCTTGCTTTACCTTGTAGGTCCACCTAGATCCAGCCATTGATTTGTCGACCGGTCTTGGGACAATATCCCATGCATTGTTCTTGACAATGGAGTCATAATCCTCCACCATTGCATCAACCCAAATTGGTTGTTGCACTACCTCTTGAAAGGAATATGGTTCTGTTAGCGCCCCGTAATTTTGAAGTCTGAAGACAGAATCCCAGAGGGCCAACATAAAAATCGCTTTAGACCTAGGATCTAGCCCTGCTAGACCCAAAGAGGGATCTCTTTGTTAAATATAGCTTTTTTAATTGGGAATTTTAGGCTAGATATTAGTGCATAGAGTTTTGTTTGAAGATTTGTGGTTGAGACAGCAGAAGAAGGCCATTGGGTTAACAGAGTCAAATAGGTGTAAACATATTTAAATGGATGAATAACTAAAATCATGCATAACCAGGCAAGCTAGTCATGTCAATGGGTCTCTACAGTTTCTAAAATGGAAAGGGGGAAGAGATTAAGGTTCAATGTGAATGTAGAGCAGACCTTATCTGAATTCTACATTTAGATTTCAGAGGAAAACATAGATACTATTTCAAGACTGAGCAGGATGCCCGATGACAAATCCTAATTTTTTTTTTCTTATCAACAATAAAGAGATGAAAGAAATAGCGTGAGGAAGGTAAGAATATAGCATGAAGAAGTACATCACAATTAAAACATAACACAATAATCTAGAAACATCAGTGTCCTTTCATTCCTCCACAAAATATGTTTACAATCAGATGAGCATTTTACAATGGTTTCCTCCCTTCCTAGTCTCCACATATACTGCCAAAATGGATGCAGTATTTAACTAAAACTTAATTCGGTTACTCTATTTTCTTCAGAAATCGTCATTAATTACATTCAAGCTAAAATTGGACAAGTGGAACCATGCAATGGTGGTGACAAGATAAATATGGCCAAAATAGTGGTTGTATTTACTTTAGCAGCCCGTTACTAATTGCAGAGTGATCATAATTTGGATAGTGGGATGCCGAAGAGGAAGCGATAAAACAACACTGACATATGGCTCTGCTTTGGTGAAAAACGGTTGTTGGATGATCTGATCTAATTGTTGCACTAGCTGTCATGATGGTCATTACGTTTCTAACTACCTCTATCTTTACTGTGTTGGTTACTGTTGTAGTGAAGTCTGAAATGGAAAATCCACTGCCTCCTTTAAAACATACAGAAATGATTTCAATAAACCCTGGACGAGAATGGTGTGGAATGGCTACTTGGAGAAATTTCAATGGAAAGAGTTGGTGGAGCAGTGGTGGCGGGAGTCTACGTGACACAGTGGTGGCGGGAGTTGGTAGGTGGAAGAGGAACAGCGGTGGCAGAAGTTGGTAGGTGGACGTGGAGCAATGGGCATTTGCGAGTTGTCACGAAAATACTGGCAGGGTCAATGGATATGGTAAGTGGTTTCATTTGCAGCAAAATGGTTTTCAGGGGGGTGGTGAAGTGGTAGGTGGTTTCTACGAAGGGGGGTGCGAAACGCCCTGGTGCCGCTATGTAAGGGTAGGGCTCAAACCATGAAACTACCCATTTCGGACCCCCCTCGAGTAGTAAAGCACGGATGGAGAGGGGGGGCCGAAAAGTTATGTCAACCGTCGGATGGAAGCGGCATAAGGCAATTGAGCAGGTATGTGAACAGAGAGGTTAGGGATAGTTAACATGGAGGGGATGTATAATGTGACGAATTGGTGCGGTAGGGGTGTATTTTCATTAAAATAAAACTTAGGGTAAATGGAATATGGTAAAATAAGCCATATATGATAATATTTAAATGCCCAAATTTCATAGCATAGGTTTATAATGATGATGGAATTAGTCATATGATATGGTAGAGTTGGAATGAAAGTGTCGGGGCTTAATATAAAGTCCTAAAACTTTATGTATGTGGGTTTTGGGGGGGGATTTTATGAGATGGATAGTGTTAACTAATGCATTTAGGCTTAGTTTGGACTATATTGGAAATGAGGTGAATAGAGCCATCCTTTGCCATATTTTGTGCCATAAGTACCTTCTTCGAAATAAATGGCAGTCATGGAATATTATTTTCAATATAAACAATCTAAACAAAAATAATCAGTCACCTTGATATTCTGTGAATTACAGGACCCTAACAAGTTCTGTCACAATACACTTGCTCATAAGAGCCATGTATCCATTAAACCTGTCTAGAGACTATCTCTGTCTGCGCAGTGAAGTAGGGGCTCCTACATTCTCTGCTGCATCAAGTATCAGTCTATCAGCTTTCATGGTGCGCCTTCTATCATTTCTGGCAGATGACTATACATGAGTGTTTTCTTCCACTCCATGATTCTCTGCATGTGGCTGATCCACATCTTGAGGTTAATTCTTTGGAACCAATAGTTTCTCCTCTGCATGAAAATCCATCTCCCTCTCAAGGGACAATCGCATGGCTTTCTCCTCATCAAATTTTATATCCCGTCGCACAAGATTCATTCTGCTATTTGGAAAATACACCCGATAGTTATGGGGAGTTTCATTGTACCCCACAAAAATCCCAATATTAGTTGCTGGTTCCAGCTTCTTCTTGGTGTCTTTGGTCACATGCACATAAATACATGAGCCAAAATTTTTAAAATGTGAAACATCAAGTTTCTTACTAGTAAAAGCCTCTTCTGGTGTACTCATGCCAATTATCCTATGAGGACAACGGTTCTGCAGAAATACTGTTGTGTTGCATGCCTCCACCCACAGATGCATCAGTAGGCCCTAATCATGCAACATCGCTCTTGCTGCACCCACAATCATTCTGTTCTTTCTCTCAGCGACCCCATTCTTCTGTGGGTTATGAGGCACTATTAGTTCTCTATGAATTCCTTCTTTGCTACAGAAGTTCTTGAATTCATTGGATATGTACTCACCACCATTGCCTCTCCTAAGAGCCTTCACATGCTTCCCCGTGTCTTTCTCCACTAGTGCTTTGAACTCAAAAAAAATTGAGAACGTCTGATCTTTCTTCTGCATGAAGTAGATCCAGCACTTTTGAGAAAACGCATCAACAAATATCACATAGTACTTATGCTTTGATATCGAAGCAACAGAGAATGGTCCACACACGTCTGAGTGAACTCTCTCAAGGATTTCTGAAGCTCGGTTCTCCTTCTCATGAAAGGTGGCCTTTGCATATTTTCCCATAGTAAATGCCTTGCATATGTCTAAATGCGTAAGTGTACCCTTGGGAATACCCATAGAAATTTTTTGCATGACTTTTAAGGTTCCATGGTGAAGATGGCCCAATCTCTTATGCCATAACTCACCCTCATCCCGACTCACCACCTTGACTGCCTTACCCATCAATGTTGCGCAGCCATCTACGTCCAGTTTATAGAGATTCTTAACTCAAATCCCAATCTTATTGGCTTTTCCTGTTGTTTTTTGTCGCAGGAATGCTTTTCCTTCACTGAAAACAACATCATAGCCTCTATCCTCCAACATTGCAGTTGAGACTAAATTTTTCTTCAAGCCTGGTACATGCATTACATCTTTTAACTGAAAGGGTTTACCTGACTGTCTCTGGAAGGTAATGGTACCAATCCCGGTAGAACTGTACTACTCGTCATCACCCATTTCGATATTCATCTAGAGTTCCTTCTCCTCCAATCTACTGAAAATTTCTTTGTCTCCCGTCATGTGAAAGGATGCACCACTATCCAAATACCACACTGATCCCATTGCACTTGACACCATGCATGCAATGAGTGAGAATTCAAGCTCAAATTGCGAGGCCCAAGCCTCACTAGCTGCAGATCCTGAATCCTTCTTGTTCTTCTTCTTTTGTGGAAAGTTAGTGGCATAATGCCCATGCTCATGACAGTGAAAACACTTCACTCTGGACATGTCGCGCTTCTTTCCATCTTTACCCAGCTCGGATTTGGAATGGAATTCATTTCCTTTCCCCTTCTTCTCCTTGGCAGAAAAAGCATAATATTATTCATCTTCATTCTTATATGAAGATCCATCTTTGGTATTCCGTCTGAACTCTTCTTGCACCAAATCCAACCAAATTCATTCCCAATCTGGCAACTTTTCCCTTCAATTGACAGAGTCCTGATAACTATGCCAAATCTTGGGAATTCCTAGGAGCTAGGCTCACCAAATCATCATCAACGATAGTAATGCCAATTCTCTCCATCTCATCCCAACATTGGACAAACTTTGTTAATTATTTTGGCATGGAGTCGCCTTTCTCCATATTGATCTTCTTGAGTTTATCTTTCAGTGCCAATTTCCTATGGTCACTGCTACTCTGAAATAGATCTGTCAAAGCCTTCCACATTTCATATGGTTTGGCTTTACCATGGATACTTGAGACAAAGTGGTCTCGTACTCCCTCCAGTAAGATACTCCTCGCCTTTGCCACTTTCTTTTGCCATGCATCAAGATTTGCAACATCTGTCGCAACGTGTTTAGGAACATCATTGTCAATGAATTCCTTAAAGACATTATCTTCAAGTACTGCCTCCATCTTGTCTTTCCAATAAATATACTAAGAGATGCCCTCGAGTGCAGACTCAAATCTCAAGCCATTGAAAGCCATTTCGATCCTGAGTCACTTGTAGCACCAAGAAAGTCTTATGCAAATTCGAATTCTATTCAGTCACAAACTCAGCTCCTCCTCCACTATTTTTATTTCCTGTGCTCTAATACCATGTATAAATTATACAAAGAATATGTATATCATGGATTCAATCTGATCTAACAATGTACTAAATATAGATACTGAATCGTTTCTACAAATCAATTGCGGAAATTAAAACACAATTTCCAATCACATGAAGCAAAGAAGAATCAATCAAACCACAACATAGATAATTTCCCAGGGAAATTTTACTACTCAAAACCACACTATATTATATTGTATATTCAGCATGGATACATGAAAAAATTACAATACAACTCTTCTCACAAGATCCTCATGTACTCAACTAATTGTCTCACACTGTCATGTACAAAACTAACCAACACTTAGCTAATTCTCAGCTTCTAAACAACTTTCCTTGCTTGTGTAATTCATGTGGAATGCAATCCCTATTATTTAGGAATTTTGGCCTTCCTTGACTGCACAAGGATCATTGGCAATCCAATGGGTGTTTGGTTTCAAGGGTGCAACCGAATAATCCTACAACTGATAATCAACATCCCTTTAACCTAGATCTCAACTGGGTCTCCACTGGAACTAACATGCATGCAGCTAATAATAGTAAATCATTAGTTGCATGTGAGATCATTGATTGTGAATTAAATAATATTTATCTCACTTTATCTCTCATTCATGCAACAAACAGTTACAAATAGCACAACTGACTTTAACACACTTAACTAAGTTAAAATGATTACACATGCATTAACTGATGCACCAACTGCACTTCGAACTCTGTTACAACTAGAATTACTATTCATGCCTCACCAACTACCCTCAACTCGAAATTCATGAGCTAACTGAGTTTATCACACTCAGTTAACTATTAAAAGTGATTTTGAGATAAGATTACATTTTATTGTCTATTTTAATTAAGGGAAAATTAAAATAGACATGCACCAAATTTAGCCCACGCCAGTGTAGGTGCTACTAAGACCTCTGGTCCCACACTAGTGTAGGTTCTGCTGGGACCTCTTGTTCCCACACTAGTGTAGGTGCTGAAATTTCTTGTTGGACTTCAACATGACTTGACCATTTAACAACCAAGAGAGGTGTCAAATTTTATTTGAAAATGTAACAATTTGACCATAAAACCTTATCAATCACATGGAAATAGTAAATTTGATCACTGGTGACTCGTAGAAACTACAGATATGATAGATTTAAACATTAGGGTCCCAAAAATAAGGTTTTATTCATGGAGGTTCCCTTGCTGGAGGTCATAAATCGGCAGGAAGTTAGATACAAAGGGGCCCCACACAAATTTTAATTTGGGAAGGGTGGGTTTTTTAGCACAACAAGTAGGTAATGCATGCCCTTCGTTTTCCTCTTAAGAATATATGGCTCACAAAATTTCAAATTTTATACATTTATTACTAATTAAACATGTATGTATGGAGATCGAGTATGTGTGTCTGCATTAGCACCAACCTGTTTCAACATTTTGATAGGATTCTATCTTAGAGACTTGATTTTTTTACCAAGGATTTGCAACGTGTCTTTACTAGGTAAAATTAGTATCAATATCTTCCCTTTAATACCTTCTCAAGTATTTTTTTTTCCATGTGCGTCCTTGTACTTCTCCCGTGATGTCTTCAATTTCTCTTGTACTTGTAAATAGATCTTCTTGATCTTATCTATGAAAAAATCATTTATTAATTCTTCTCCTATGGTGTCTTCCTTCTCTCCTCCATGTTTCCAATATAATGTTTATAAGTGAATGTGTAAAATTTCCAAAACATGTTAAAATATGGGACTTGTTGGTGGAATTATGGACTTATTTAATATCAAAGTGTTGAACATAGATCAAATTATTATCACGTGTTCTTTTATGTGTCTAATTGTACCTCTCAAAACCTAAAACAATGTCTTATTCACCATTTTATCAAATTATCCACTTATAGATTGGAAGGTGTATATATATATATATATATATATACACACCTTCCAATCTATAAGTGGATAATTTGATAAAATGGTGAATAAGACATTGCTTTAGGTTTTGAGAGGTACAATTATATATATATATATATATATCCTGAATTTTATTCCAAAATATACCAAGAAATTTGTTGTATCTGTCTAAAAATATCTTCCTGTAAAAATTTGCTGAATAATGATTAATTATCCACCGAGACTATCCTGATCACATATCAATTCGAATTCATATGCAACACATAATCTCTTCCACTCAGATCATCACACATGCGGAAATAAAACAAGCGGTATGCGATCAAAAGATCATCAAAACATCACACACATTACACAGTGTGTATGGGGAAAGCTTATAGCTAAAAACCCCTTAGCTATTGTGTATATTATAATGGAGAAAACATGTAACAAACTCAGTACAATACTCCTCACAAGTACTCAGTACTATCTCATGAAGTTACACACAAACTAGCTTGGTTTTGAACAAGTCACAGGTTCAAAACACATCCACTAATTGCCTGCCTCTATTGCGCAATCATGGCCTGTCTAAATAGAGATCCAAGGTTCGAATCTCCTTGGCTTGACAGTGCAATCATCATGGGAAATTTCCTCCAAGTGTGGTGCAAATCTCATGCACAACTGATGTCACAATTGATAGGTGTACTCACCCTTTGATCTACCTCTTCCACCGGTCTCCACTGAACTTTCCATGCACTGTAGTGAGCTGATGTGTTCTTGAGTTGAATAATGAGTTAATAATTAGTGAATTAAATAATATTTAATTCACTCCACTCATTACTAGTTGATTAGCTAGTTAAACTAATCTCAACTAGTTCAACTAAGTTAAACCGAACACAACTCCACCAACTGTCTCATCAACTCCACCAAACTTATGCCACTGAAGTCCTAACTGAAGTCAACCATGCATGAGCTCACCAAACCCTTAGGAATAGCATAATTCCTCTGTCAGATGCATGAGCCACTTCTGTAGCTCAAACTGAAGTGCTCCAAGAGAGTAAACTGAAGTTTAGAGTCCAAATATTATTAAGGGTAAATAATATTTGACTTCCCTATTTTTAGGATAGGTAGTCTAAAAATAGACTTCGACCTATAGGTCCAAAAAATAGAGGTCCATCTATTTTTACCAACATGACCAATAATCCAAGAATAACATACTGCAATCCCCGGACCATGCTCCATATGTCCAAAAATAGACATAGTCTAAAAATAGACTTTGCGCCAGAATTTGCCTGCGGGCCCACTTAGTGAAGGCGACTTCATTTCACTAAGCTCCATCATCTTGCTGCATTTTCAACACTCCCTCTCAGCAAGATATGGATTATCTGCAACCCCTATCCTGCCTCTGTGGAATTCGAACTTGCTCCTGGTGAGCGCCTTCGTCAAGATGTCGGCATCCTGATCCTCCGTGGGAACATATGAAAGCATCATGATTCTCCGCTGAACACAATCTCTGATATGATGGTACCTGATGTCGATGTGTTTGGATCTATCATGAAATACTGGATTAGCCGAGAGTTTAATGCAACTCTGGTTATCACAGTAAATCACTGTAGGCTCCAAATGCAACTCGAACAATCCAACGAGGATCTTCCTCATCCAAATAGCCTCGCATGCAACCAAGCTAGCTGCCATGTACTCAGCCTCTGCTGAACTGAGTGCCACGGATCTCTGCTTCCTGCTGTACCAGGAAACTGCTGTCGACCCAATGCTGAAAACTCCTCCAGATGTGCTCTTCCGGTCCGTTGGGCTCCCTGCCCAATCTGCATCAGTGAAGCCAGAAGGCTTCGCTCCATCCTCCTGTCTGTACCATAGACCATATCCCGATGTGCCTCTAATATAATGCAATACATGCTTGCCTGCCTTCCAAAAGAGCTTGGTAGGCTTAACAATAGCTTGCGAAAGCTGGTTAACTGCATAGCATATATCGGGTCGTGTATTGACCAGATACATAAGCGACCCCACCAACTGTCGATAGACAGTGGCATCCACTACCTCCGCTGAAGTAGCATCCTCCTTCCTCCAACCACCAGAAAGAGGAGTGTCAACAGGCTTGCAGCCTTGCATGTTGAACCTCTCCAGAATCTCCCGGGCATACTTGCCCTGAGAAACAAATAGTCCTCCGTTGCGCTGCCAAATCTCCAATCCCAGGAAATAATGAAGGATGCCCAAGTCCTTCATCTCAAACTCTCGTGCAAGATCCTCCTTGCATGAAAGTATCAACTGCTCATCGCCAGCCAAAATCAGATCATCTACATACAGTACGATGATCAACAGCTTCCCCTCCACCACAATCTGGTACAGGTTTGGATCCGCCTCACTCTTGGAGAATCCAAGCCCGGTGAAGAAGCTGTCTATCCGAGTGTACCAAGCACGAGGTGCTTGCTTCAGCCCATACAGTGCTCTCTTGAGTCGGCACACATGCGACTCACTGCTGAAGATCTCAAAACGACCTTCAAAGCATTTCATAATACTCTCCTCAATGATCTGCCAGAGGGCCCTAGCCTTTCACATCCATCTGATGGACGTGCCATCCCATCTGCGCTGAGAGAGCAAGGATCGTCCGTATGGAAGAGTACCTTGCGACAGGTGCAAAGGTCTCCTCATAATCGATCCCCTCGATCTGTGAGAAGCCACGGGAGACAAATCTCGCCTTGTACTTCTCCACACTCCCGTCAGCCGCCTGCTTCACTTTGTAGATCCATCGCGAACCCACCACTCCTCCGATTCTCTAGTCTTCGTGGGACAATCTCCATGCATCAAGCCACCATCGGACCCATATACTCCTTCAATTAGCAGCATCAACCCGGCGGGTTCCTCCCACGTGCCTACCCCGCAGACACTCCGTCACGACACACGACCAAGAGCCGCGATCCGGGGGCGGTGGCCGATTCGGTGACCTGTGTCCGTCCTGCGCTGTGCTGTAGGTGGTCCTACAACCTTCTCTGCATCTCGAGCCAGTCGCTCAGCTTCTGTAGTGCGCATGCGCCCTCTGATGGTTGGCGCCGCATGGGTGGTTTCTTCCACCTCCTGAACTTCCTCTTGTGGCTGATCCACATCCGGAAGCTCCTCCTTAGGAACTAACAGCTCCTCATCTGCATGCAAGTGTAGCTCCCTCTCAAGCGAACACTGCATGGCTTTCTCCTCCTGAAATTTTATATCTCGTCGCACAACAGTCTTTCGACTGTCTGACAAATACACCCGATAGTTGTGAGGTGTATCAGTGTACCCCACAAATATTCCAACCTCAGCGGTTGGATCCAGCTTCCTTCTTGCATCCTTTGTCACATGCATGTAGACAAGAGAACCAAAGATCCGCAAATGGGAAATATCAGGCCTCTTGCCAGAATAAGCCTCCTCCGGTGTACTCATGCCAAGAACCTTGTGAGGACAACGGTTCTGCACATACACTGCTGTATTGCATGCCTCAGCCCACAAGTGAAGGGGTAGGCCCCGATCATGCAACATCGCCCGTGCAGCACCCACGATCGTTCTGTTCTTCCGCTCAGCCACCCCGTTCTGCTGTGGGTTATGGGGTGCGATGAGCTCTCTCCGAATCCCTTATGCGCTGCAGAACTCCTTGAATTCAGCCGAGATGAATTCACCGCCGTTATCACTCCTTAGAGCAATCATCTTCTTCCCCGACTCCTTCTCGACCAGTGCTTTAAACTCACAGAACTTCGCGAATGTATCGCTCTTCTTCTGCATGAAGAAGATCCAGCACTTTCGAGAGAAATCATCAACAAAGATCACATAATACTTGTGCTTTGCTGTCGAAGCAACCGAGAAAGGACCACACACGTCTGTGTGAACTCTCTCAAGGATCGTCGTGGCGCGACTATCCTTCTCGTGAAAGGTGGCTTTCACATACTTCCCTAAAGTACACCCCTTGCACTGATCTGACTGCGCAAGAGTGCCCTTAGGAAGCCCAATATAAATCGTCGCGTGATCTTCTGGGGTGCCCATGGTGAAGGCACCACCTTGCGGCCACAGCCACCCTCCGTCCATCCGCCACCACCCACTTCTCCCGCCTTGTATGCCATAGCTGCGCAGCCATCTACCTGCAACTGATAAAGGTTCTTGGTTCAAACCCCTATCTTCCGGGTCTCTCCAGTAGTCTTACTGCGCAGGAAGGCTTTTCCTTCGCTGAAGACCACATCATAGCCCTTATCCTCCAACATCGCCACAGAGATCAAGTTCTTCTTCAATCCAGGTACATGCATGACATCCTTCAGTACAAAGGGTTTACCAGACTCCCTCTGAAAGGATATGGTACCGATACCAGTCGCACTGTATCTACCATCATCGCCCATCTCGATGTGCACACCCAAATCTTTGTCCTCCAGATCTGAGAACAAATCTCGATCTCCCGTCATATGAAATGACGCACTGCTGTCCAAGAACCACACCGATCCCAACACACTTGAAACCAAGCATGCGATCAGTGAAAAGTCAAGCTCGAACTGTGAAGCCAAAGCTTCTCCATCTGCAGATCTTCCCGCTTGCTTGTTTTTCTTCTTCTTTAGACAATTGGTAGCATAATGTCCGTGATCATGGCAGTGAAAACACTTCACTTTCACCATATCCTGCTTCTTGCCCTTTGCATCGGAATGAGAAGTTTTCTTACCCTTCCCCTTCTTTGCTTTGGCAACCAAAGCGCAATTTTCTTCATCAGCTCCCTTTGATGAAGATCCATCCCGAGTAGTCCTCCTTATCTCCTCCTGCATGAGATCCGCCCAAAGGCGCTCCCATCCCGGCAGCTTCTCCCGACCATTGACACTATCTTGATATGAGTGCCAAGCCTTCGGAAGACCAAGGAGAGCCATGTCGACCATGTCCTCATCTTCGACAGTCACCCCCACACTTCCCAGCTCATCTCTGCATTGAGTGAACTTCGTGAGGTATTTGGCGATACTGTCGCCTTTCTCCATCTTGATGTTCCTGAGCTTATCTTTGAGCGCCAGCCTCCTTTGGTCACTCTTACTCTGGAATAGATCCGTCAAAGCTTTCCACATTAGAAATGGAGAAGCCTTTCCATGCAGGCTGGATACAATATGATCCTTGACGCCCTCCAACAAGATCCTTCGACATTTCGCCATCTTCTTTTGCCATGCTTCGACTTCAGCAGGATCAGTGGGCTTTTGGACATCCGTATCTACGAACTCCTTCAGACCATTATCTTCTAATACTGCCTCCATGCGATCCTTCCATGCAACATAATTCGAACTGCCTTCAAGAGCATATTCGAGTCGCAAGCCATTGAAAGACATTTTCAACACTGGCACCAAGAAAACAAAACCGCTGCAAAATTCGAATTCCACCTCAAATCTCAACCACTCTAGATCTGTGAGAACAAATTATTTCTAGCACAGAGATTGACTGCAAGGGGCATTTACCAGACCTTTCACTTTCCGAAGAAAGATGAATCCGGAGGCTACTTGGCCCGCATGTAGACTCTGTCTACCGAAATAAGTTTGTAATCACTGTGATGATCAATCTCTACTTCAATAGCTCCGATACCATGTAGAAATTTGCTGAATAATGATCAATTATCCACTGAGACAATCCTGATCACATATCAATTCGAATTCATATGCAACACATAATCTCTTCCACTCAGATCATCAAACATGCGGAAATAAAATAAGCGATGGCACATCAAGTCATCACACACATTAACACAGTATTTATGGAAGCATATTTGCAGCTCCCCGCGACTATTATTAATAATTTATAATGGAAGAAACATGTAACATTGTTCCAGCTAACAATGTCCTCTGGTACTCCATTCATCTGTGAAGTTCTTTGACCTTCAACTTGGTTTTGAACAGTCACGGTTCAACATCCACTAATTGCCGCATCTCTGTCACGCAATGTAAAAAACATCTAAATGAAGATCCGGATTTGGGTCTCATCGCTTGACGACGTCATCATGGTAAATTCCTCCAAGTGTGGTGCAAATCTCATGCACAACTGATGTCGCCACTGATAGCTAACTCCGCCCTTTCATCTACCTCTTTCACTGGTCTCCACTGAACTGTCCATGCACTGTAGTGAACTGATGTGTTCTTGAGTTGAATAATGAGTTGCTAATTAATGAATTAAATAATATTTAATTCACTCCACTCATTACTAGTTGATTAGCTAGTTAAACTAATCTCAACTAGTTCAACTAAGTTAAACCGAACACAACTCCACCAACTGTCCCGTCAACTCCACCAAACTTCTGCCACTGAAGTCCTAAATGAAGTCAACCATGCATGAGCTCACCAAACCCCTAGGAATAGCGTAATTCCTCTGTCAGATGCATGAGCCACTTCCAAGGCTCGAACTGAAGTGCTCCAAGAGAGTAAACTGAATTTTAGAGTCCAAATATTATTAAGGGTAAATAATATTTGACTTCCCTATTTTTAGGATAGGTAGTCTAAAAATAGACTTCGACCTATAGGTCCAAAAATATAGGTCCATCTGTTTTTACCAACATGAACAATACTCCAAGAATAACATACTGCAACCCATGGACCATGCTCCATATGTCTAAAAATAGACATGGTCTAAAAATAGACTTTGTGCTAGAATTTGCCTGTGGGCCCACTTAGTGAAGGCGACTTCATTTCACTAAGCTCCATCATCTTGCTGCATTTTCAACACTTCCTTCATGTCACATATTTCACCTAAGCCTTCTCAAATAACAATATTTGTGCATATTTTCCTATGATCACTTTTATAAAATTCAAGAGGAATTGGATCTTACTAGATATAGCCATCACAAATAGGTGGTCATGTCTGAACTTGAATCCTGGTAAACCACGAACAAAATTCCATGGGCATATTCTTCGATGTATTATTAGGTATAAAAAAATTTTAATACAAACCAATGTACTTGTTGTACTACTCAACAACCCCCATTAGTTTTGATAAGCTGATTTACTAAATGATGGGGACCATTTTTTAGATTAAAATCCCTTAGTTTTAATAAAAATAAGGAGATTTTAGTTTTTTTACCAAAACATAGCTGAATAAGAAAATTCCTTTATCAGAGTTTTCAATATCATATATTAGGCTCATAAACATAACATTCATAAAAATTAAGCCTTATATGATTTTGTGTATTATCAGGAGATCTTATTTGGAACATATAAATAATCATAACATGCCTTAAAAAAAAATTGTGATAATATATTTCCCCGATAAAAGTTCCCAACACTTTAAGTCTAAATGTTATAAAGCGCTACTTTGTGAATAAAATAATAAAATCCTGACCCCACAGAACTTCCACGTAGCATGTCGGAGTTTTCAAATATCGAAACTTTTTATTTGAGCACCACTCCATAACTCCGATATCATTCATCATCAATCCTCCGATATCACTCATCTTTGATCCCCCGATATCACTCACCATCGATACTTTGATATCATCAATTGTCAATCCTCTGATATCACTCATTTTTGATAAAGCCTTCTTGCTCATATCACAACTTCCATATCGGTACTTCCATACCGGGTGTCTCTCTTTGAAATATCTGATATCACACCTTCGATACAAGACCTTCGATCTCCCTTCCCGCTCATATTTATAAATGTTAAATCTTTAAGAAATTTTTATTGGAGAGTAAGGATATCACATATTTTAAAAGTTCAACGATAATATTTATCCAATAAAATCCTCTAATATGTTGATAAGTAAAAGTCCCATGTGAATTCATGTGTTATCGTTCAATGACCAAATGTAGCGAATTTATGATTTCAAAGTTTTAAAAGATTTAATCATTGCAGTTTGATGTCAATATCATTTTCTCATAAAGACATGAATTGATATGAAAATGGTTTTTTCTCTAAGGAATTCTCTATTTAAGAAACTTTTGCTTATTCCTTTGTTTTCCATTCGCAGGCTAGTACTGATAAGTTAAGCTCTGCAGAGATGTCTAAGGCCTCTAAAGAAAAGAAGAAAGTCATGGCTCAACAACATCTAGTTCCTCCTCCACTTGAGATTACTAAAATGTCACCATTATTCTATGATAAAACCTGCACTTTAGATGTCTGAATCTCTTCCTCGAAAGCTATGTACAAGATTTTTGAATATGAAAATATGAGGGTAATAGAAATAAAAGCTACGGCCGATAATTCTACCCCTATTTCTGAATCTACCTAGGGTCGTGTCACCAGTTATTTCTTACAAAAAATTTCATCTTGTCCAAAGATTCTGCCACATACAAATATGGTTAAATGGGTCATTGATCATGTGAATATTGCAAAAAGGGTTTTTCTAACTTATAATAAAATATTTGTTGGGTCATTTACCAGCACTGATTTGAGTAAAATGTATTAGTTGTCACTACACCAAAAGAAATATGAAAAGAAATTTATATCGAAGTTCATGAGCGAGCATGCAGATCAATTAAATCCCATCATAGAATGGAGGAGAGATCCTAATAAACATAAGAGGGAGGATACAGGTATGTAAACCTTAAAACCTTATCAATCACATGGAAATAGTACATTTAATCACTGGTGACTCGTAGACACTACAAATATGATAGATTTAAACATTAGGGTCCCAAAAAGAAGGTTTTATTCATGGAGGTTCCCTTGCTGGAGGTCATGAATCTGCAGGAAGTTAGATACAAAGGGGCACCACCCAAATTTTAATTTTGGAAGGGTGGGTTTTTTAGCACAACAAGTAGGTAATGCATGCCCTTCGTTTTCCTCTTAAGAATATATGGCTCACAAAATTTCAAATTTTTACATTTATTACTAATTAAACGTGTATGTATGGAGATCGAGTATGTGTGTCTGCATTAGCACCAACCTGTTTCAACATTTTGATAGGATTATATCTTAGAGACTTGATTTTTTACCAAGGATTTGCAACCTGTCTTTACTAGCTAAAATTAGTATCAATATCTTACCTTGAATACCTTCTCAAGTATTTTTTTTTTCCATGTGCATCCTTGTACTTCTCCCGTGATGTCTTCAATGTCTCTTGTACTTGTAAATAGGTCTTCTTGATCTTATCTATGAAAAAATCATTTATTAATTCTTCTCCTATGGTGTGTTTTTTCTCTCCTCCATGTTTCCAATATAATGTTTATAAGTGAACGTGTAAAATTTCCAAAACGTGTTAAAATTTCCAAAACGTGTTAAATTCGGAGTTTTCAAATATCGAAACTTTTTATTTGAGCACCAATCCATAACTCCGATATCATTCATCATCGATCCTCCGATATCACTCATCTTTGATCCCCCGATATCACTCACCATTGATACTCTAATATCATCAATTGTCAATCCTCTGATATCACTCATCTTTGATAAAGCCTTCTTGCTCATATCAGAACTTCCATATCACAAGTTCCATATCAGTACTTCCATATCGGGTGTCACTCTTTGAAATATCTGATATCACACCTTCGATACAAGACCTTCGATCTCCCTTCCTGCTCATATTTATAAATTTTAAATCTTTAAGATATTTTTATTGGAGAGTAATGATATCACATATTTTAAAAGTTCAACGATAATATTTATCCAATAAAATCCTTTGATATTTTGATAAGTAAAAGTCCCATGTGAATTCACGTGTTATTGTTCAATGACCAAATGTAGCGAATTTATGATTTCGAAGTTTTAAAAGATTTAATCATTGCAGTTTGATGTCAGTAGCATTTTCTCATAAAGACATGAATTGATATGAAAATGGTTTTTTCTCTAAGGAATTCTCTAGTTATTTTCTTATTCCTGTGTTTTCCATTTGTAGGTTAGTACTGATAAGTTAAGCTCTGTAGAGATGTCTAAGGCCTCTAAAGAAAAGAATAAATTCACGGCTCAACAACATCTAGTTCCTCCTCCACTTGAGATTACTAAAATTTCACCATTGTTCTATGATAAAACCTGCACTTTAGATGTCTGAATCTCGTCCTCGAAAGCTATGTACAAGATTTTTGAATATGAAAATCTGAGGGTAACAGAAATAAAAGCTATGATCGATGATTCTACCCCTATTTCTGAATCTCCCTAGGGTCATGTCACCAATTATTTCTTACACAAAATTTCATCTTGTACAAATATTCTTCCACATACAGATATGGTTAAATGGGTCATTGATCATGTGAATATTGCAAAAAGGGTTTTTCTAACTTATAATAAGATATTTGTTGGGTCATTTACCAGCAATGATTTGAGTAAAATGTATCAGTTGTCGCTACACCGGAATAAATATGAAAAGAAATTTATATAGAAGTTCATGAGAGAGCATGCAGATCAGTCAAATCCCATCATAGAATGGAGGAGAGATCCTAATAAACATAAGAGGGAGGATACGGGTATGTATTACATTGCTACATAATAGGATAAAGCTTTGACTACTTCAACATAGGAGATCGATACATCCAAGGAAAAAGAGACAGGAACTTCAACCTCTTCACAATCTAAAGAAACTCAATCAGGAAACAAACTTGATGAAATATGGGAGAAATTTAACCAAGATATACAAACAACAAGGCTTCAAGATCTGAATACTCCATTGCAGCAAAAGGTGACACATACTTCTGAAGATATTAAGAAGACCTCGCTTACTACTAGGGCTTTTGATAAGACTATGAACACTAATGATATATAATTCACCCCAAAATTCCTGACCTCTGAGGTTGTTTTGAAAATTGAATAGATTCCTCCTTTGAATATATTCTACAGTCCCCAACACAAATTTGTGGTTAAGAGATAGAGAAACAGGAGGAAAATTGATCAATCACAGGCCTTATTCCCTATAGATACTTCTTTTAAAGTTGTATGGAAAGGAAAACAGTCCACCCCTGCATAATATCTTGGTAGGCTCTCATATTTTGCAAGAGCATATGCTACTGCCACCATTGACAAAGCCTCTGAAGTAAAATAGCTTCTAAAGGATAATAATGAAATAATTAAGCATTTAGAACAAGGTTTGGTGAAGGATAAAGAAACAATTTCTCAACAGTGGAAAGCATAGCCTACCGAACTTCAAAAGGATTTTAATGATTTGAAGCTTCAACATGAATTCGATTTGAAAAGACAGGATACTCAAATTCAATAACTTCAACAGAATATTGAATAGTTAAAGGTAAATCCTGAAATAGATTAATTTAATAAGGAAGCAAGAGAACTTAATACTCTCCTTTCTCAACAAAAAGCTATTTTATGTCAGAAATTAGCTATAATTCATGATTTATGCCAATCAAGAGATTCATTAGTGAATCAATTGTCCGATCTAAGGACATACTATGAGGAGGAAGAGGATAAGCTCTCAGATTATATATCGTGGCAAGATATTACTACAAGGAGATTAGCTGATCTCCATAGAATTGAAGAATCACAGTAGGAGATTGTCTTCAGCGAGTAGGAAATTAAACGCAAACATGCAGAAATGGAAATATTTAGTGCCAGAAATATCTCAAATAATCTCATTGAGTCTATCACTGATAGTTTACTACATGCCAACCTGATTCTAGATTCCCCCTAGGAGACTTTTCCCAATGTTAATTTTTTAACTAAAACATGGCAGGAGTCATCAAAGAAGAAGGTTAAGAATATCAATAAATTATTGAAGGTTAAATTAGAAAGCCATTAGAATTTATTGGTTAAACCACATATCCAATGCCTAATTCTGAGGTGTCTTTCCAACATGACTACTCATATGATGCCAAGACTTAGCGATGTGATATTCATTGGAAAGATGTTGCATACAACCTCACTCTCCATCATAATTAAGGCTAATGACATATATGTGAACTTTGGAATCATATGGGAGGACAAACTTCATCACAACCATAGCCAAGTTGTTGAAACATAATATACTATTGTCTTGTTACTTTATTTTAAGTGTGGTCTATTAAAACCACTTCATCCTTTTATGATGCTTTACTATATTTTTATTTCACTAGAAACTATAAATCCCCTTCATTTATATGAAGAAGGGGTTCTAAATTTTTGCAAGAAATTTTTTGGTTTGCACTACTACAGCATGAAGTGATCTTAATATAAAGCTGAACCATCACTATTTTTATCATGAGCAAAGTCAAAATATATCGGGTACTACTATTTTTGTATTATTTATGTGTTTAAGATTTGAATGGTTATCTTAATTGTGTTTATCATATATTTTTTTACAACCAATGAGGCATTTATCACTATTGATGTGTGTGATTGAAATATTATAAGTATATGCATAAAAAACGAAATCATATATGTGCAGAGAATTTCATCAACTAATTTAATTAACTATTTAAGTAAATTAGTTATCATTATCATGTTTTAACCTCATATATTATTTGATGATCTATATTTTCATGTTATATATGAGATCTTTCTAAAGTCACATATATAAAAATATTTCCCAGGATAAGATATTTTAAGTGTATTCATTATTTATTTCTTATTTCTATTGACATATTTAATATTATACTTATATATCCCATCCATATTTCATTACTCTTATTAAGGGAAATTGGTCCCATAATCCCAGTCTGATCCACCATTCCAAATGGAAAAGGAGCTGCTTTAAGTTCTCAACTGGGTGGTTTTCCCCAATGTTGAGGTAGAGAATTTTGAGCCTTCAACATTTTTTGCGCTAGAAGGAGGGCATGAACCTGAAAATGGTAACAAGGTCTAATCCCAAATCAAAATTCCATCAAAAGATTCATTCCCCTAAAAATCTCGTCCAGCTTCAAGATCCCATTCAAAATCTCCCACTCCTAGATATGAAGTTATTGAAACAACCACAAAATATCCTAGCACACCTTCTAATTCAATTGGTCAAACTTCTACACAGTCACCTCAAGAGTCACCTGAAGTTCATACCTTAATCTGAGCATTGGAAATAATTTATATTTATGAAGAAATTCATGTTCATTCCGAAGTCTCTGAAGGAATTGTATCGTTATTCCTACAAGTTTCTCATGTATTGACCCAATCTCAGCGTGAAAAACTTGGATTAAATCCTTTTGAGTTCCCATTACCCATTCATCAAAGGAAATTCCATACCTCATAAGCTCAATCTTCCACTAGTGATATTACATCATCTTCTCCACCTCACACTCCTTTATTCAATCCTTCTTATTCAAATCATATTCTATCTTCTTCCTTTCATCCAAAGAATCCTTCCATTCACGTTCCTTTGACACAATCAATTAATGTTATCATGAGCAGTAGCACTATAGGGACAACTCCTTTATCCACACAGTCATCCTCAGCCTCTAGATCATCTACATCTTACTCTATTCCTATAATGCCCATAATGGAAAATAGACCTTGGACTAACACAGGGGTAGTCCAAATGGGACCACCACTCCATCCTCTACCTAAACATATGGAGATATGGTTACCAAAGTACAATACTGATGATGCGCTGCCTACTGATGAACACCTTAGTAATTTCATGTTGGTCATCAACCTTAATGGGGCCATATAAGAGGATTGTGTAGTCATACTTTTTCCTTATACTTTTGAAGGATCCGCAGGGTCATGGTATTTCTCATTAACACCAGGTTCAATTAATGATTGGAATACATTTGAAGAACAATTTTTAACAAAATTTGGCTATAATTGCACAACAACCACTTTAATCAATGATTTATCTAAAAACGTTAATCCAAAAGAGAATATCAAATATTTTAACTCTAGATTCAATAAATTGTTAAATAAAATTCCTGATACTTCTAAGCCTTGTGATGATGTACAAATCGAATGTTATATCTCTGCTCTTCCTTCTAATATTGCAATATTCATAGACAAAGCTAAAAAGATAGTTTTCCTTGAAAACATGGAAGAAGCTCTATCTGTGGAGAAGAGAATTATTGCTTTAGAAAAAAAGAATGCTCTTGAAGAAATAAAAACCAAGAAGGTCACTTTCAAAAATTAATCCAAAAATAAAGCTCCCAAATATCCTTTCGATTTGGAAGGATTACAAAAGGTCCTCAAAACAATGTCTAATGATATGGTAGAGATCAATAAACAAGTGGTTTGATCTTCAAAAATTCCTTTCTGATCTTTCAAAAATACTCAACCATCACAATATCAACCTCCTACCTTTATATCAATTGTAGAATCTGATGAAGATGAAGAATAATAAGAATCAACCTTATCTATTGAAGAATCAGAAGAGGAGGAATTAGTTGAAGCACATGGTTTATGGGATTTTATTCTAACCACTTATGAGAATGAAGAAGAAGAAGAAGCCCTACCAGTAAGTACTAGAAGTAAGGGATCTGTGGATGCTCCTTCACCAAATCAAAAGCATAAGTTGGCTACTTATCCTACTAAAGAAAAACCCATCGTTAAAAGGTCTGCTTCTATACCTTCTGATCATGTTCCAACTTCTTCCAAATCTCCTTCTTCATATAAAAATTTGGTAGTCTCTAATACTATAGAATATAAGATCGTGGAAGACAATAAAAAGGTCAAAGATAATCCTTATATGAGGTTAGTAAGTTAAAGAAACATTAGAACTTCTTACTCAAATAATTGAATGTAGTTTCTGCATCCCCATTACCAATTGTTGTTACTTCAAAAGCCTCAAAAGGGAAAGGAAAACCTCCAAATTATCTTTCATACAAGATCGATTCTTCTGATGTTATTATAATTGGAGATAGATAAAATTATTGTACACCTCATTTTCTTTTGACCTTTGATATTTTGAGTTAGAATGTTCATAATTGTTTAGTGGATTCTGGTGCATCATCTAATATTATTCCCTATGCAGTTTGTCTCAAACTAAATATCTCGCCTCAGAAATATGTTGTTCAGATTGTTCAATTAGATCGAACAAAGGTCAAAGTATTAGGAGAAAATAATTTTGTTTTAATAAGATTATATTCTAACTCAAAGGTTTCTCAAATAATAGACATATTGGTTGTAGACATTCCTGAATTCTAGGGTATTATTCTAAGCACAGATTGGTCTGAAAAACTACTTGGTTACTTTTCAACTGATTGGTCAGACATGTGGCTTCCCTACAATGGTAAACCCAATCAAATATGGGTAGACAAAGAGAAGCATATGAAACATCTAGTGACTTGTATTTTTCACAAATAATATTCTTGGGAATTATTTTTCTGAATCTTTCATTGGAAATTTTACAGCCCAGAAAACTCCTTTTTTAGTTGATTTTGTTTCATCCCAAATTGAAAATGTTTCTCAAAAATATTCATCTAAAATTATTAATATTGTAGATACATCTGTAATTAAGGATGGTTATTTGTTTTGGACTCTTTATTTTGATGGATTGAAATCTAATTATGGTGCAAGAGCTCTTTGCATCTTAGTAAACCCTGATGGAGAAAATATTGTGCTTGCATGCAAATTGGAATTTGAATGTACTAATAACATTGTAGAATATGAAGCATTATTTCAAAGATTTAAGAAATCCATCACCCTTGATGTTAAATACCTCAAAGTATTTGGTGACTCTGAAATTGTCATAAAACAAGTACGAAACACCATTCATTGTGTTCCAGACATCTTAAGCATTACCAATCCTTAATTCAAAATCTTACCTCTTATTTCACTGCATTTAACATAGCTACTATCCCAAGATTACAAAATTCTAGTGTCAATCTCCTAGCTAATGTTTATTCTAATATTGTCCCACTTGAATATTTTATTCTTGAAATATTTTTTATTGAATTAATTTTTCACCCCTCCATTCCTAACAACATAACCAATTGGCGTGTGTTCAGTGATGATGATGATATCCTAAGTTTTTTTCCATACGATGGATCTTAATCTGATCAAATCATTGATGAGGATGAACATGATAAGAAACTGAATACATCTACTAATGAAAATTGTTTACCTAATCCTGTAGTTAAACTGGAAGATTGATATGATTTGAAAGATAGGTTTAAAAGGGTTACCAATTGCAACATTCAAAGTTAAACTTTGATATTTGAATTTTAACTTAGGATCTGATCTTAAACCTCAGAATATCAATTTAGGCCTCAGACTCACACTAGATGAAATTTCTACCTTCATTCATCTGCTAAGAAGATATAAGGATGTATTTTATTGGAATTATGATGATCTGAAAACTTATGACACATCCATTATTCAACGTACCATTCCCATTCTACTAGATGTAAACCTCATTCAACAAAATCTTAGGAAGATTCATCCTAACTTGGAAAATCATATTAAGAATGAATTAATTAAGCTCCTCAAAGCCAAAATCATATTTCCAGTTAGACATTCCAAGTGGGTTTCAAATCTTGTACCTGTTAGAAAAAAGAATGGAGATACCTACATTCATATAGATTTTAGGAACTTAAATAAGGCATGAAACAAGGATAACTTTCTTTTTCCTCCAATGCAAAAAATTCTATAATTTTTTGTTGGTTCTGAGCTAATGCCTTTTCTAGATGGATTTTCAGGTTATAATCAAATCCTCATACACCCATAAGACAAGCTAAAGACTACATTCAGAACTAATTCATAAGCATATCATATCAAAAAATTCATTTCGGACTGAATAATGTAGGAGCTACTTTCCAGAGAACCATGGACATTGATTTCAGAGGTTTGATTAACAAAATAGTTGTAGTATACTTGGATGATATTACAATTTATTTGAAAAATAGAAGTAATGATTTTCATGATTGAAATAAAATCTTCGGAAGATATAAAAGATATTGAATCTCCTTAAATCCTAAAAAGTCATTTTTTTCTCTTAGCGAAGGAATACTTGTAGGAATTATTGTTTCCAAAGAGGGAATCTTCATAGATCCAGAGAGAATTAAGGAGTTTTCTAAAATCCTCGTACCACACAATAAGAAATAAATTCAATCCTTCCTTGGGAAAATCAATTTTTTCAAAAGGTTTGTCCCAGAATTTTCACAAGATGTCTTACCCTTACAGACCATAATCAAGAAGAATTCAATTTTAAAATGGGGAAAATTTGAAAAAGAAGCATTTGAATCAATAAAACAAAGAATCATAGATGCTCCTTCTTTGTCAACCCCTAATTTTTCTAAATAATTTTTTCTATACACTTTGCTTCTAAACGATCCTATGCAGCAGTGTTGACACAACCGAATGAACAAAAATTTAAAGCTACTATTTCTTTCTTTAGTTCTAATTTACAGGGAGATGAGTTAAATTACTCAGAGGTGGAAAAAAATCCTTTGTATTTTTCAAATATATTAAACATTTAAAAATTTTCCTCTTAAAAACTCATACAAAAATAATTGTCCCTTTCCGAGAAGTCAGAAAATTTACTATAAAGAGGGAATTAGGGGAGAAAAGATCTAGTTGGGTCATTGCATTGCAATAATATGACCTAGAAATAAAACCTACGAAAATATTAAGAGGTCAAGGTTTTTTCAGATTGATTACTGGAGCCCATGATACATCAGATGATGAAGATTCAGGTACTAATATCCAAATTAATGAGGTATGTCCTATCGACAGAAAATCTAAGTATGTTGATTTAAGATTTTATTTAAAAAATGATTGAGCTCCATCTGAACTCAATTATAAGAGGAAAAGAGCCCTAATACTGAAATATAATCATTACCAACTCATCAATGATGTTTTGTTTAGAAATAATTATGATTATGTTATGTTAAGATGTTTGGAAAAAACTAAAGCAGAAAAGGTTTTGTAGGAGCTACATGATGGACCAGCTGGTGGAAACTATAGTGGAGACATAATTTCTCATAAGATCCTACATGTTGGTTATTCTTGGAAAAATTTATTTAAGGACACTCGTGCTTATGTCATAAAATGTGAATTTCTCCAAACTACTAAAGGGAGAGAAAAGAAACTAGCCTTGCCCTTGCAACTAGTCAGCATCAAGCAACCCTCTGAGAAATGGGGCTTGGACATCATAGGTGAGATAGTTCCTCACTCATCCAAATAGCATACGTACATATTTATTGCTATGTATTACTTAACAAAATGGGTGGAAACAATACCCTTAAAGGTAGCCAATTCTAAAAGCATTATTGAATTTATTAATCAATTTATTATCACCAGGTTTGGCCTTCCTCATTCCCTTATTTTTTATAATGCCTCTTATTTTTCAGGAAACACCATAAATGAATTTGTTCTTAAAAGAGGATTCAAGCTCAAATATTTTTCAAACTACTACCCACGAGGAAATGGTCTAGCATAATCAACCAATAAAAACCTCATAAGGATCATCAAGAGATTAGTTGACCAAAATCAAAGAAATTAGAATAAAATTGTATTTTTTTCTTTATGGGTTGATAGAATCACTCAGAAGGCCTCTAGAGGTACTTCTCACTTCATTTAGTGTATGGGAAAGAATTTATCCTACCTCCTAATTAGCCCTTCCCTCACTAGCCCTAGTGAAATTTATTAAAGAAAAACATTCTTCTGCTTTACAATTAAGAATTTCCCAAATCCTTAAGTTAGAATAAGAAATAATTAAAGCCAAATAGGTCCATGCCCATCATCAGTAATTGGTAAAGTCCTCATTTGATGTAGGTTCAGTTAATAACAATATTTTTGAAATTGGAGATTTCATTCTGAAATGGGATAAGGCCCATGAAGAAAAAGGAAAACACATTAAATTCTAAAAATTTTGGCTTGGCCCATTTTAGATCATTTAGAAACTAGGTACATCAACATTTATTTTTCAAGATCTATAGGGAAAGAGGGATGCTTTTCCCGTAAATGGAATAGTTCTTAAAAAATATTTTCTTAGAGAACACTCATTCTATTGTAAATATGTAGATAATCATATGTACATACTAGTGTTTTTAGCTCTAGTAATGTTAGGTAATACACTTTTGACTTCACATTAACGTCTCTCATAATTTTATGAAGTTTGACTGATTAAGGAAGAAGTATTAGAAAGCAAATTATAAGATTGAAATTTACTATTATACTTATCTTAAATCTCTGAAATCTATCCATTAAATTATAAAATCCCATTACTTGAAACTTTAAAAAGATATACTTGTCTTATGATTAGTCATGAAAAGTTTTCTTTAAAAAATTAAAGACTATTTTGAAGCTTTATCATCTTTTGACTTCAATTTTCATCCATAACTCTTAACTCTTAAGTAGTGAATTTACCTCCCCATCCACTAATTTTATATTTTTAGAGTGTAATTCAAAAATAATAAAAACTTAAAATATAAGAGGTCTCATTATGAACCTACTTACCATGATCATGGGAAACTACTGATATTGACATTATCATAACTGGCCACCAAACCAGGATAATGGCTTGCATGTCTATAACTATAAGACAGGAGGTCTCATCAGGAGCAGGATTGTTAAATCTCATTATGACTTGTGAATGGCATTGTCATTATATGGTCACCAAGGTAGGATAGTGGTTTTAAGTAACTCTAAAAGAAAACTTAAAATAAAAATCAATTCCTATAAGAATAATAACATAAGTGGATGGGATATTTGTTCATTTGTTTGGTTAAATGGTAACCATGTCGAGGCTATGGACGTCTGCTAGTAGCAATGGCTCTACCAATGACAAATTAGTTTATTTTAAATTTTTAGTTTCAATAGTCCTCTACTTTATCTTTACAATTGATTAGTGACAGACACAGACAATAAGGATTTTTCATCTATAACAAGTTCCTAGAAATTTACAAATTTGTGAGTTCTTTTATTCAGAGCTATCTTAATCAATCTAAATTTCAAAAAAAAAATTATCTTTATAAGTCTTTTCTTTGATAAGTTTAAATTTCATCTATTATTATAGAGATAACTGCTTCGCCCAGTGTGTCGCCAATTTTTGTACTACTCAACAACCCCCATTAGTTTTTATAAGTTGATATAATAAATAATGGGGACCCTTTTTTAGATTAAAATCCCTTAGTTTTAATAAAATAAGTCAACTTTAGTTTTGTTACCAAAACATAGTTGAACAAGAAAATTCCCTTATCAGAGTTTTTAATATCATAGATTAGGCTCATAAAAATATTCATAAAAATTAAGCCTGATATAGTTTTTTGTATTATTTGGAGATATTATTTGGAACATATAAATAATCGTAACATGCCTTAAAGATAAATTATGATAAGATATTTCCCTAATCAAAGTTCCCAACACTTTAAGTCTAAACGTTATAAAGCACTACTTTGTGAATATAATAATAAAAGCTCGACCCCTCAGAACTTCCACGTAGCATGTCAGAGCTTTCAAATATCAAAAAATTTTATTTGAGCACCACTCCCTAACTTCGATATCACTCATCATCGATCCTCTGATATCACTCATCATTGATCCCCCAATATCACTCATCTTCGATACTCTGATATCATTAATTTTCGATCCTTTGATATCACTCATCTCTGATACTCCGATATTATCATACCTATGATCTTCTATAAACCCTTATTTCCCATATCGGAACTTCCATATTGAGTGTCACTCTTTGAAATATTTGATATCACACCTCTGATACAAGACCTCTGATATCCCTTCCCCCTCATATTTATAATCGTTAAATATTTAAGAAACGTCTAACAGAGAGTAAGGATATCACATATTTGAAAGGTTCGACGGTAATATTTCTCCAATAAAATCCTCCAATATGCCGACATGTACAAGGCCCATGTGAATTCGCATGTTATCATTCAATGGCCAAATGTAGCGAATTTACAATTTCGAATTTTTAAAATATTTAATCATTGCAGTTTGATTCCAATAGGATTTTCTCATAAAGACATGAACTGATATGAAAATGGTTATTTTCTCTAAGGAATTCTCTAGTTAAGAAACTTCTGCTTATTCTCATGTTTCCATTCACAGGCCAGCCTGAATAAGTTAAGCTCAGCAGAGATGTCTAAGGCATCTAAAGTAAAAAGGAAAACCAAAGCTCAATAACAGATAGTTCCTCCTCCACCTGAGATTACTGAAATTTCACCATTGTTGTCTGATATTGCATGCATTCTAGATTTCAGAATCTCTTTTTGGGAAGCTATGTATAAGCTTTTTGAATATCAAAATCCTAAGGTAACAGAATGAAAAGCTACGGGTGATGATTCTACCTCAGTTTCTAAATATACCTGGGGTGATGTTGCCAAATGTTTCTTACACAAATTTTCAACTCGTCCAAACATTATTCTATATACATATAATATGGTAAAATGGGTCATCGATCATATGAATATTGCAGAAATGGTTTTTCTAACTGATAAGAAAACATTTGTTGGGTCATTTACCAATAATTATTTGAGTAAAATGTATCATTTTTCATCGCACCAGAAGAAATATGACAAGAAAATTGTACATAAGTTCATGAGAGATCATACGGATTAGTTAGATCCCATCAAAGAATGGAGAATAAATCCTAATAAACATTAGTAGGAGGATAAGGGTATGTATGCCATTGCTTCCCTTGTCGGTCCATTATGTTATATAGCTAAAATGATGTGTAGAATCTATGTTTACCCTAATACGCATGTATTATTAGACCAGTGGGTACCCCTTATTGATGTTGCCTCTGATGGATATATTATGGATTTGGGAACAATATTTTTTAATAGTACAGGCACCCAAATCCTAAATTATGGGAAAAAGGTGTAGTTTTTCTCATAACATTGTTCCCCCTTTCTACATGAGCACCTATATAATGGATGTGATATATTTCACCTCTGATTTTACATCTATGGGATGGAAATGGACCATAGAGTACCCTAATCCTATCCATATCTATCATGACATGCTCTGGGAATCAAAATTCTACCCTCATTTCTATAAAATTTTCAATGAAGTTATGTTGCCCATCCACCAAAGAGTCTTTAATGAAAAAGGTCCTAGGATTTCACCTAAAGCTAATAATCATTTTTTATCAATTGGGAAATGGTTTGGAGAAGAATCCTTCACTTATGTTCAGATCTTCATCACCTTTGAAAACCCTCATGTTTTACCCCTATATGTTTAAGATAAACTCCTTGCCCAAGAGATAGCTTACCAAACAGTAGGGAGTGGTCTTTCAAAGGTCTTGAAGGATGTTAAAAAGACAATGTGGCCTACCTTTCCTATACAATGTGGTTTCTATGATTTAGACAATTTCAAGCATGATGGTCTTGAGATTGAAGAGATTCAATGTTTAAACTTTCCAAATATTCCCAATAGGCAATATGATCCTAAGGATACTACCAAGAATTCCACTGCACAAGAAAAAATCAGGCAATTTATGCATGAGCCAAACAAATTTGATGATTTATTTGAATCTGTTTCCAACTATTCTGTGGTCGAAAAACAGGCAGCAGCACAACTAGTTCCTAAATAATTGACTCAATTTCAGCAATATAGAGATAAAAGAATATCTTACTTACCTATGGATTTGTTGAGATTTCATCAACAAAACACATAACAAGATAAATATTTGACTACTTCATCACAGGAGACTGATACATATCAGGAAAATGATACAGGAACTGCATCCTCTTCACACACTAAATAAACTCAGTTAGGCAACAAACTTGATGAAATATGGGAGCAATTTAACCAAGATATACAAATAACAGGACTTCAAGATCTGAAAACTTTGTTGCAGCAAAAGGTTACACATACTTATGAAGATATTGATAAGACCTCGCTTACTACAAGGGCTTCTGATAAGACTATGGACACTGATGATCTAGAAGTCATCCCGATATTCCCGACCTTTGAGGTCATTTTGAAAATTGAAGAGATTCCTCCTTTGGATATATTATACATTCCCCAACACAAATTTGTGGTCAAGATATAGAGGAAAAGGAGGAAAATTAATCAATCACATGCCTTAGTCCCTACAGATACTTATTTTGAAGTGGTATGGAAAGGAAAATAGTCCACCCCTGCAAAAGATATCAGCAGTCTCTCACAGTTTGCAGGAGCATATGCTACTACCACCATTGAAAAATCCTTTGAAGTACAATAGCTTCTAAAGGAGAAGGATGAAATATTATATGTGCAGTGAATTTCATCAACTAATTTAATTAACCATTCAATTAAATTAGTTATCATTATCATTTTTTAACCTCATATATGATTTGATGATCTATATTGTCATGTTATATATGAGATATTTCTAAAGTCACATGTATAAAAATATTTCCTGGGATAGATACTTTAAGTTTATTCATTCTTTATTTGATAGTTCTATTTACATCATTAGCCTTACAGTTATATATCCCATCCATATTTCATTACTCTTATTAAGGGAAATTGGTCCCATAATCCCAGTCAGAGCCATCATTCCAAATAGAAAAGGAGTTGATTTAAGTTCTTGACCGGGTGGTTTTCCCAGATGTTGAGGCAGAGAATTTTGAGCCTTCAACACGACCATTATTGGATTTAATAGTACCACAAAATATGCATTTTTTAATTAGTTGAGCTATATTTTCTTCATTCTAGGTCAAGACACACACCCCTACAAGTTTCCTATTATTTCCCCACACCACACTAGTACATTGGAATAATTTCTGGCATTTTCCTGATAATTTTTCAACAAGAAATGATGCAATTCCAACAAACACAATTTCAAATGTCCATCAAATTTGTTAAATAAACATATCTAGTTGTTATTTATTGGTGTAAAAACTACCATGTGGAAACAATGGAGATATTTAATCCACCAAAATTTTGTCGAACCTTTTTTTCACACCTATGACAAGTGTATCTATCTATCATGCATTCAATAAAAAAACACTACTACATGGAATTTTAAGGATAGGTTTGATCCTCTAAGTGATCATTTCAAATTCCTATTAGAGTAGTGATGAGGTAGTGGGAAAATTCTACCAAAGGTATCGTTGATGATTCGATTCACTAAAGGGGATTTGTTTTGTTTTCCTAGTGGGATTTTTTATTTATATATTCAGTGATGACAAGGTTCATGAAATTTATAATGAGATAAAATTAATTTGAAAATAAAAAATTTAAATAGATGATGTACATTTAATAGCATGCTTATGATGAATAGGGCCCCTAAAATGTTTTGAGGCACATGCATTTGTGATGCACATCCTATTGTGTATCATCTTAAGTGCTTGATTACACCACTAAAAATTTCCCCTCGTCACATATTAAGTTTCCATAAATGTGTTAATCCCCTATCCAAGGTTGATAAAAATTTATATTGCTAAATAAAATCAACAAATATCAACAACGATGAATATTCAATTTTTGGTCCTTCAACTAAAATATTATCAAATAATATTTATTGAAGTGGATGTAAATATCTTACCTACACTATTCATGGATTCCCATAAAATATTTTAAGGAGGTTTTCAATGCATTCCCACACCTCATGATACTAATAAAGAACTCGCATTGCCAAATATTTTCTTGAATATTTTAGAAGATAATTGAGTTCCAGTTCAATCAAAGTGGAAAACTATGGACAAAATCATTGCTAGAAAGATGTCTAATGAAAACTTGTCAATAATTAATTTGTTGAAACATTGCATGTAGGGTGTGCATTTATTGAGGCAAGAACTGCATTTCCTAAGGTAGGGCATGCATTTCTTGAGATACGACATGTATTTCTTTAGGTAAGGTGTCCATTCCTTGATGAAGGGAATTCATTTCCTAAGGAAAGCATCATGTATTTCCTAATGTAGGGTGTGCATTTACCAAGGTAGGGAATGCATTTTCTAAGGCATGGTATGAATTTCTTCATGTAAGGTGTGCAATTTGTGGGTGAGGATGTGCATGTCTTATGGTGACATTTAACAATATTTATAATGTCATTTGCAATCTATTCTACATCTAATTTGTATTTTTCAATCAAAATATATTTGGAATCATTTTCATGATAATTACCATTATCCAAATTAAAAATATTCCACATGTAAATACTAGCTATGCAAGACTAATGTCCACAATTTACCATTGAAAAATTATTTTCTCAAGCGGACTAGTCTTTCAATTTTATTTGTTTTCCACCACACGGTGTGAATTTTGATATTTTGATTGATGTCACTATAAGAAAATTCAATTGGAAACATTCAAGGAGAAAATTGAAGGATTTAATGGCTTTGAATTATTGTTTAAACAAACTAAATAAAATATAAAGGATATTTTTAATAATGAAGGAGAGGGTATTATAATTTTAAAAATAATTTTCGAAACATGTGAGATTCGTATATTTCACATTTTGGGCTTCCATGCAAATGATCTTATTCAAGAAATATAAAATGTTGTAGGTGTTATGCGTAATTATGAATTACGGATAAAACACATTCCCTAAATGTGGTGCTATTCATTTAGAAAAATAGATCAAAGACTTTGCAGACACTTTCTCTATGAGTAAATAGACACACAGAAAGATAGAGCAATTTACTTGTGATCCAAGTGCTTCCTATTCTCCATTTGTCGATCTTGTTGTAGCTTCCAATCCAACTTAGATCGCCAGACTAGTTCTCGCAAGTATAAACACTAAACAACAAAGATATTGCAATATAGAGATGTCTATTTATCTTAATCAGTTAAATCAGTTGAACATGTAACATATATAACAGTTAAGAATCCATCATATGAAAAGTAGAAAGATAAATAGATACATATATGGGAAAATGAGAATCAATCTTTATTAATGGATAAAAGGGGGAGGTTACAACCAACAATAAATTTGATGTCACCAGCTCCAACATCATCCCAGCCTCATCACAATCAACATCTCACCAGAAGAATATCACTCCTATCCCTCTCTCAATTGAGAATCCAACAACATTTCTTTACCAAAATTCTTCCTTCCCTAGCACTAGGATCTATGCTCAATTTATAGGGCAACTAAAGGTATTTTCTCAGTCAATGACTTTCTAATAATAGGTAAGACATGTTCCCAAGCTTATAGGTGTTAGATGGACACATGGATTCGAAGTTTGACACATATGGACTCTTCTAGAAGGCACTTGCCATGTGTAGATTCCAGAACAATGAGAATTTCACTCCCATTTTACCAACACACTCTTGAATGTCGGGAAGTTCTTTTCAGAGCACCCTTGAATGGAGGGAGCTGCATGTGCAAAGCAGTTAGTCCCTTGAGAGGTTGCGTTGGTGAGCTCATAGGTGATATAACATATACTTCAAACCTTGGAAACCTTGCAGTGCAAGTCATGAATGATTTGTTCTTGTCTTAGGGAATGTAGCAACTGAAATGATAGGGGATGATAGACCCTATTTCATTGGTCCTGGGGATGATTTCCAGTTTGACCAGGTCATTAGGAATGATGCCCAAATTGACCTATAACAGCTTCCCCCTAAAGCATGAAGTTAGAATAATAAAAATATTTTTTTAATGGGATTATTTATGATGTGATGGGCTCGTACTGAAGCAAAGTGGAGACCTGCATCAATATTACAATACTTTACATCATGATATATCCTCTTTATAATGAATTACTGAGGGATGGCATTCTCATGCTCAGCACATAAACTATCTAATAACATGTACATAGTGAAGAAATTCATCTACATTGGAATGTTTCCCAATATAGACAAGCCTACAGATATAGGCCCATGTTTGGATGATGATCTATATGTAAGGTCACCGTATAGATGATGTGTATAACAATCCTGAAATTGCAGTCCGGATGGTTGAAACTAGATTCGGGGTCTTCTTATCTCGTTCACTCGATCATTCGGGTACAAGTCTAGCCATGCAAATATATGATTTGTAGTCGAACATGGTAAGACATCGTTTGATTACCAGCCAATGATGTGTTGTTAACAAATGTGAGAGAACCACCATTGATATTAATGGTTCTCAAGGTACTACAATACATTTCGTAAGGCGTGAATAGACGATTTGATGTCGAATACCAAAAAAAAATGTTTCGGTCAAAGGTTTGGAAGCGAGGAACTTGTCAATGTTGTAACAAGCCTCATGGTACTAAAAGATGATGTTTCTAAGTAAACTTTATGGATGATGATTTGACGTCGACAGGAATCCACTTTATTGCGAAACGAGAGTTATTGATTTTGGAGACAAAATGTGACTTGATATAGCAATTTTTAGGGATGATTGTCATGAAAATGAAGGTTGATGAGTATTGCAGATGGATGAGTATTCACTGGATGACTTCTCTTGAACATATCGGCGACACTTAGATGAGTTGGAAGCATTGACCCAAAACTGAAGTGAAGGTATGATGAACCATAGGCATGAATGAACCATCAAGAAGATTACCCAACCCAAATAGTCACGATGATGGAGTGAAGTGTCATGTTCAAGAGCAACCTGGTACCGTAAAAGTTCTATTCACCTTCCCAAATTTTCCTTGGTCATTTTTCGACCAGTACCTCTTTACATTTTAACAATCTTGAGGAGGGTAACATATTATTCATCTATAATTCAACCCTTTGGGCAAATAATGTATCGCTATTTAATAATTTAATGAGTCTAACGATGAATGAAACTCGATTATTTCCATGATCGACAACCCCGTCGCTATTTTATGTTTTAATGAGCCTAACGATGATGATAGCCTGGTCCTTTTTCATATTTAGAGAGTTTGAAAAAGAGGACAAAAGAGAACTCCATAGGTAATTTTTCGTAAATTTGTCACTCAAATCTGAAAAAGTGTAAAATAATATCTGAGATAACCTCCTAGCCATGTTTGACTAAGGCATTCCTTTTTTGAAAATAATCTATTTCAGTCCATAAAAGGGTTAAACTTATACTGAGTAGATATCAATTCATTTACTTTTACGAGCTCGAAAAGACAAGTGCTCAGCAGTCTTTTCACATTATTAGAGTCTCAAAAGAGCTAAAAGAAGATTCTAGGGGTTCCTTTTTCATTGTTATCGAAGCTCAAAAAGGAGATAAAAGTGTGCTTCAAGTCCTTTTTCATTTTTATCAAAGCTCGAAAAATAAGGATAAAAGTATGCTTTGTGGTCAAATCATTCTTGAAATAAATGTGCACGACTAATCTGCTTATTAGTTGCAAACATGTTCAAAACAACAACAAATGGATTAAAAATACATGTTTCATGATCAAAATTGAATAAAACCATAGTCACAGCAATAAATATGATTTTAAAATAATAAAATGACTAATTAAAATATTTTTACTACTCATTTTTACCATTTGAAAGTTACTATTTTTATTTTGGAGCTCTGAACCTGTTTTTCTCCCAAACTATAGTTGTTGATTGCAATCAATTCTATGGATGGTTTTCATCATTGTTTGATCCAGGTTGGTGCCATAATCCCCCTCTTTCTTTCTGTAGTCTTTTCATTTCATTTCATTGAAAATTTTTAGGGATTTGGGCCCCTTAGGGTAAATTATTTTTCAAAAGAGGGAAACGCACCCTTGGGCATCAAAAAATGCATTTTAATGCACTCAAAATGAAGCCTAGGTGTATATGCAATGCACTTCCTATTGACCAAGACTACGTTGGGTGCAATTCACATTTTTTTTTCTTGCATTGTACCCAAATTTTGCCTAATTTTTTGCATGAAAATGAGTCTAATGAGTATTATGGTTATGTTTCAGGGATTCATCGAACTATAATGACAATTACTTGGAGAGAAAGAGGGCATGAAGAATAAAATATGATTTCCCTTAATGATCTGAGTACTCAAAAGAGCCCTAAGAGATTGTGGGTCATTAAAGTACTTCCGCTTATCAGGTATGAGGCAACAAATAGAACTGTTGGAGTTCCTTGTTCATGCATGGGATTTGGAAATTGAAGCATTTCACATTAGGAGCAAAGTGGTTCCAATTACAGTGGAGGACATATATTTTCTGACAGGCTTGTCGAGGAGAGGCTTACCCATTTCTCTCTCAGGGTCTGCTCTCGGAGGAGAGACGATGAGAGACTATATTTTGCAGTATTTCTACCTAGGGGAAGTGCCTAGCAAGGATGGGAAAATAAAAATTTGTAACGTTCATGATTTTCCTTTGAGAACCATCCTATTCACGATCACAAATCTTTCTAGTACCGTTACACTACATGTAGCGAACAGATCTTATATGCAGTATGCACTAGAGTACATGGAACCAATAGTTTTCAACTAGGCTGAAGTTGTACTCTCTCAAATGAAAGAACAACTGAGCAATGAAAAGGGAGGAAGGAAGAAAAACTTCAATTATGGTTCGATCCTCATTTCTTTTTCCTTAAAGCGAATTCCACTGATGCAGCCTCAACATGTGACACTGGGTGTATCTAACCTTAGAGATCCAAGGATGCAGAGATGGGTAGAACTGATGACTAGACATGAAAGCCAATCATTCATAATTTTCTCAACTACATTCTTCACCTGGTTCAGCCGAAAAATTATTGTCATCGATGAGTATGCATATGCAGATGTCAATTTCCCTGGAGATCTAGAGTTAGCTTTACGAGAAGACGCTCAATGGGGTGAAATCAGTAAGAATGTTTTGACCATGTTTTTTTATTTTTCTAAGGTTTATACATGTTTTTGTGTTTTGATGTTTTCCCAAGACTAAACTAAAGTTTTAATGTAATGCATATGTGGGCCAAGTTCAACCAGTGGAGGAACTAGAGCTTGGAGTGGATGAGCCAATAGAGAGGGTTGTCAGGAGAGCAGTCCTTCAGGATTTAGAAATGGCTGACACTTTTGCTAAGCTTCAGCAGCACATAGATGGGTTGACCTTCGAGATTCTGGATTTTTGGATCGAAGATTTACCCATGTGACTGCAATGCCATACTATTGGCATTCCTAACCGCTGGATGTGGTTACTACTGTTATAGCATCATTTTTCACCCTCATGTGATTAATGATTGTCTCTATGGCCTTGGGCACCCATTCCCACAGACTTGAATAAAATTCATAAAAAACAGTGTTAAAAATCCCATACGCGGGTATGCCCAAACTTTTCTGCGTGTATACGCGAGTCCACATGTACTTTTCCGCGTATGCCATTAAAATCATTAAAAATATATATATAAATTCCCTATTTTCGGGCTGGGTTGATGGTTACTCCAGTAGTTCAACCACCCCAGCACGTGGCCAACTATTTCCAACTAATTGAAACTACTTTGAGGGAGTATAAAATCCCCTCATGTGTATGGCCTAAGGGAGAGAGAGAAATTATATAGATATTATACTCTGTTGGAATCCCAATTCAAGTCTAAATTCCCGTGCCTCCTGCACTTTCCAAGATTTTTACAGGAAACCCTTGTTTCCTGGAGATGTTCATCAGTTTATATGCCATCTCGAGTGCACGAGTCTTGAAAGTATCTTAGCGAGGCAAGGGCGGGACAGATCTGGACGACGGTCTGTTCGGAGATCGTGGAAGGATTCAGGTGATCTCTCCACTTTTTACTACTGTACATGCTGTTCATAATAAAGAAGAACCATCTTGTTCCTGAAGTCACGTGTTAACATCTACTTGTATATGTGAAAAGATTATCATTTAAGCATTTATTATTGTTTATATAATGTTTCACATGGATTACACTAACATTTAGGAGAAATATATGCTGTACAACTAGGTTTCCGTGCATGTTCTTTCTTGTTTTCCAGGTTGAAGAGGAAGAAGGGTTACTGGGGGTTTGGACCCCGTGGGATCTACATCGAACGTAGGACTACGGGTGAGTTCTACTATCGTTTTTATCTAGTTTTTAGCATTCAAGTGTGGTTGTGTGTGATTCCTTCTAAATAGCATGCCCTGATCTGTGGAGGTTTTGACCCAACAAACCTCTAGGGTGTTTATTCCCGAAACAACTGCGTAGGATAGCTAGAT
This sequence comes from Pinus albicaulis, assembly GCA_034641835.2. NCBI lineage: Eukaryota > Viridiplantae > Streptophyta > Pinopsida > Pinales > Pinaceae > Pinus > Pinus albicaulis. Next base: position 743,914,078 of record CM076576.1, on the reverse strand, counting down.
CGATAACATGTTACCATGAGCATCACTAGTTTACTTTTGAAATGTTGCATACATTTTGAGGTCAGATGACCAAAGTGTCTTGGGCATAAATTTTGTAAAAACCTATAACTATATATCTATTTGATTTTAGTGTTTTCCTTTGTTTATTGTGCAACAATATTCAATTATGTGAATGTATCTTTACATGTGTTGAAAATGTTTTTTTATAACATAATTCGCTAAATAATCAATCAATGTGTTCAAGTTTCTGGAAATGTGTTGATATTGAATAAAATCAAAGTGTCTTTCCAAAATTCAAACTCTTAGAAACATACGATGCAATGTTGGATTTCTAACAGTATAAACACTAGCAAGTTGTAATACCACAAGTTGTGAGTCTAACCTTATGATGATGTAGTTAATACCAAATTAAATGGCATCATAGTGAAGTTTGATCAACACACTATACTCAGAAATATGTTTGTTAATCTACTAATACAATTCCCTTGTGTTAGTCATCAGTATTTTTCACCTGTTGATGATGACTAGTTTTTAAAGCCAAGTTTTCTAGAAGCTGATCTCCAATTTGTCAAATATGTCATCTAGAAAACACCCCTAAACATTTTTTTTCCTCCTACCTTTTTCAGTCAGCCTATGATGAGAAAAACCTAGTTGTCAAGTCCTATCTAGTTTCAATCATATAATCTTGTCCATCGGCTATCATAAGCTAAAGTAATCTGTTGTCATTCACCCTCATCCCCAGGTCATTCATTGACCAAATATTGATAAGAATGTCAGCCACCCTACCTCTGGTCATATGTCATCTCGAGATCTGGTCATACCAAAGAGAATACTCAAAATCTGTCAAAGATCTCCCCTAAGTTAGGTATTGGCACTTTAGGAAATCCTCCCTTGGCAAAATCATCCTGAGCCAAAATCTTTTGTTCAATACCAGCCAACCCTGAACTAGCGCTTAATCTGAAAATCTTGATACATCCATAGGTCGCGCCACTAAAAAGTCTTGGTGTCTTAGCAGTACATGTTTCAAAAGCCAAACTGATATTGTGTTGATCTACAGTGTTTCAGTGTCTTTTTCAAAAGCAGAGATGTACAAGTATTCCAGAAGACATTGTCAATATAAACATGAGAAGACAGTTGCTTCTCATGTTGTCTTGAGCTTGGGATAAGAATACTAGTCAGAGAGAAAATTCAATAAGCCTCTGCAAACATAGTCAAGAAAGGTTAGTAAATAATGACTAGCAATCAAATGCTCTACATATGCAAGTCATGTTGCTCCTTGTTTCTAAAGATTCACAAAGGTATTCTAACAACAGGATACATACCTCAGAAAATGCCTCTCATAACATATTGCCAAAGTTTCACTTTATTACTTACTATGATATACCAAGCAGAGATATGCATTACAAGGAAAGATAACACAGTTTGAAAAAGAGATGAAATAGCATGACTGTGTTAACCTTCTCCAAACATGAGCAGATGGTTGGGTAAGTGTGTTAACCTCCTCCAAACATGAGCAGATGGTTGGGAATATTATGTTAGCCTCCTTCATTTAAAAGCAGATGGTTAAGAACATGATAAAGGCCTCCTTCCTTTAACAAGCAGAGGGTCAGGAACAGAGGTATGGCCTCATTCAAAGAGCACAAGGATAACAATTCTTCAAATGGATTGAAACCTTGTTTACACCATTTTCTCTAATGGATGAGACCACTAATACAGCAGTAGTGTTTCAAGGGAGCTTACATGGGTTCACTGTTTGAAAGACAGAGTTGAAATCAGTAAAAAGCAATTGCAGGCTTATGAGTAGAAAAATGGTGTTAAACAGATGACAAGCAGTGGTACTATGATGATTCAAGAAGCTTTTTTTTTCATGTCCATAAAAGCCTTCTTCAAAGGCAATCTGAGGTTAAAATGTCCAAAATTTGAAACAGGCTCATCACAATGACAAGAAGGGTATGACAAAATGCCTCAAATTCAAGACAAACATTCAAAGAAACAAGGCATACCACAGTCATTAGACAAGACCTTTTACTTTACATAAAAACAAACTCTGCTGTTGTATATGATTGCATTAAAGGTCTTTAAAAGCCTTCTCTTTGATAAACAGGTATATGTCAAATCTGGGTAAGTGCAAATGAGATTCTTTTTCCACAGTCAAAAAGAAAATGTCAATAAAAGGTGCCTAACAGTGTTTGACCAGTTTCCACAATAGGCATAACAAGTCATCAACACCAAGAGAGTTGAAATTGTCAGAGTAAGTTTTAGAATTGTAAATCATCTCCTTCCAAGAGATAGGCAAAGGATGCATCAAAAATCTTTGATATGGCTCTTGAACAATGTTCCTTTTGAAGGACAGAAACGGACAAATAGTGACAAAGATCTTGATTTCAAGAAAGTTTCTTTACTTCGGAAAAGGTCATGACTATGGTGTCTTCAAAAAGAGGTTGGCCACAGCATTTTTGTTATAAAACTTTATCAAATATGGGTCTTTATGATGTTTTAAAGGTAATGAAATAACAAAGACAGTGAGTTTTGACATGACATAAACCTTTTCAAAAACATCTAAACCCTCCAAAGCTGACTGCCAAAGCATTAAATAATTTTTTTCAAATTATAAAGGCGGAGGAGACCATTTTAAAGGCCCCATTTGCAATTTCAAAAGCCTAAGCATACTCCACGAGCTGCTGACTGGAGAATAAAATTGATTTCGGGCAAGATTTCAAAGTTTGAGGCTCAGAAAGCCTACGCAGCACACCTGTAGGTTTGCGCAGCATGCCTGTGAGTGCAAATACAAAGCACTTGAACTGCTGCACGGCACGCCTATGCGCTCGTTCACCAGTGCCCGAAGTCGACCTGACTACTTTGTCTGCGCGACGCTCTTGGTGGCAAACGTGCCACTCATCCTCCGGATTCCAAAAAAAAAATTTAAAGGCTACCTCAACGATCAACCAAGTCCACGAAGCCATCTTCAAGGTATTTCTCAGCTCCTTGGTAAATTTTGAATTTTAAAGGGGGTATTGATGCTGCGTTTTCCAAGGAAGAAACAATGGTGAAGGAGATTAGGCCTTTGGTCAAAATCACAGTCGAAATCACAGTTTTTTGTTGTTGTGAATGTCAAGAATTAGTACAGTGATAGGTGAAGGTGTTTTTATCAGTTTTGAGAGATCCCTAGCTGCCTTTAAAAAATAGTGATAGCCCACAGTTGCTATCAAGGAGTAGAGTTTGTTAAAAAATTAGAGGATAAAACAATGAATGAAAAGGGAGGTTTTTTAGACCAATATTGAAAGCTCTTCTTGTGTTATTAAAAAGCTAAAACTATACACAGTTGCTGGACAAATAAACAGATGATTGTAGAATTCTCAAAACATTTTTGATCATCTGGACAGTGGTAAAGGGGTGAAGGCTTGGTCATTTCAAGAGGTCCTCTCTATGTTGTAAGATAGTAAACTTTGTGTAGACCCCAGAGTTCAAAAAGCAGAGTCTGTGTTGAAAGGCTTTCAAGTCAGTTGAAAGGTGTCTTTTTTTCTTTGTGAACAGCAGTGAATAAAAAAAGAGCAGTGTTTGGAGGGTAAGGTGTTTCTGTCAAAAAAAAGGAGATCCTTTTTTCAACAAGGAAAAACAAACACATCTTTTTCAAAATCTTTGCCCAAACACATTAATAAATTAATTTTGGTTGTCATTTGACAAGTACTTGTTTGATTGGCATCAAAGAGGCACAGTGACTTATAAGGAGGAAAAGGTGTGGTGTTGGGAGATTATTTCAGAAACCATTTGAAACAGCCATTGTCTTTGTCAACTAGCAAAGAGTATCCAAAACAAAATGCCTCCCAGGCAAGACAGCAGAAGTGGCATTCACAAGAGTTTTGAACCTGTTTCAATTGAGGAAGCAAATGCCCATCCTTCAGTTCTGTTTAACTTTCATGAAGTTGGATGTCTAGATTTTTGTCAAAAGGTTCAGGAGGTGAAAAGCTATCTCCCCTTGACACATCTATGTGCTTTGAGATTGTAAGGGAAACATTTTCAGCTGGCAGGCTTAGATTTCATGATTTTCCTAGATCCATTTCCAGAGCTACCAAAATCCCATATGTTGGAGAAAAATGGTTTAAACAGAGCTACCTAGACTCAGAACAGTACAAACCCTTTTTGAATCTAGAGCATCGGGATGCATGCCCATCCATATTTCCTTTTTCATATCTGTTGACTAGCTATGCTCCCCTTATGAAGATAATCATGAAATATTTCACATGCGAGGGAAGGTTTTCCCGGGTCTATGCTTACCATATCCGATTTCTCATGCAATTCACAAGAGCCCAATTATTAAACCTCCCCTTTTTCCTGCATAGAAGTATTGAAAAGATGGCCTCCATTGTTCAAAAGAGGCCTCCCTCTCAGCAGCCACCTTGCCTTTTCCATTATTCCCTCATCAATATTGTCATTCTTCATCAACTTGAGAAGAAAGGATTCTCTTGGGACACTTTCATTGCACATCCTGATTTCGCCACTGTTTCTTCATCCCATGCATCTCCTTCACCTTCCATTCAGCATCTTTCCCCTTCTTCTAGTAAGCCCATTCCTACGAAGCTAAAATTTCCCATGATTGGTGAAGAAGAGTAGCATAATGAGGAAGAAGAACACAGTGAAGAAGAGCAGCATGATGAGGGAGAAGAACACAGTGAAGAAGAGTAGCATGATGAGGGAGAAGAACATAGTGAGGAAGAGCAGCATGATGAAGAAGAAAAACACAGTGATGAAAGGCAGCACAGTGGTGAAGAAGAGCGCCATGAAGAAGACCAAAACACTGAAGAGGGAAATTATGAAGAAATGAAACAACATGATGAGGAAATGGAACAGTTTGATGAGGATATTGGTAGCCCTCACAGCAACAAACATGATGAAGATGAAGCCCAAAACATTGAGGAGACAGAGCCTAAAAGTCCTGAAGAAAGCAAGGAAAAGAATGAAGAGGGCAGCCTTCAAAAAGACATGCAAGGTGACAGTCAAAGCATTCATGAAGAAGGTCAAAACAGTCGCAAGGATGATGAGGGGAGTAGCAAGGGAAAAGAGCAAATGGAGCATGTGCTAGTTGCCTCTCCTAGGTAAGGGGCCATGCTTTCTTCTCCAAAAGTGACAAAGCCCCGGACATCAAGAAAGAGAGTGCCTCAAACTATGACTCCAAATGTTACTAGAGCCCTCCGAAGCAAGGGGAAGTTGCCCAAGCAATCCATTATCGAATTACCCAAGAGGAGGAAGACCAAGAAGGCCACCCAAAGCAAGGGGAAGGAGAAGGAAGAAAGCAGCCATGAAAAAGAGAGGGACTTTGACATAATTCAGATAAATAGAGATGATAGCGACAATGAGGCCAGAATCTTAGAGTCTCTCTTGATCAATAGAGAAGAAAAAATTCATCATTTGAGGGCAGATCTATAGAGGTATAAAAACCTCATTGACTTTTTGCAAACACAAAACAAGAAGATGAGTGTCCACACGGTGGTATATGAGACACGGGCCATAAAATATCAAAAAGAGGCCTCCAAGGCACAAATTAAGTTGGAAGAACTCATGGGAGAGTTCAATGATAGCGAATATGAAGATCAGCCAAGGAGAAATAGGCCAAGGACCATGGGACTCAGAAGAGCCTTGGAGAAACAAAAAGAGGAAGAGGCTGCCCTTTTTCAATCTTTTCCTCTTACTACCTTATTCACCCAAGAGATAGAAAACAATAGAGAAGCATGGCTTTAAAGGGTGAATGACCACTTGGAGAAGAAGTTGGAAAAGGTCAATAGAGATTTGGACCTTCAAAGAAGAATGACTGGGCACTATAAGAAGCTTAATCAGTTTTCCCAGCAGAAATTGAAAGCCACACAAGAAAAGCTCAAGGAGGCTCAAAAGAGGCGCCCGGCAACAAAAATGAAGAAAGACACATCAAGGCTCCAAATTTTGGCCTCAGCTTCTCAGTATGCTTCTGAAAACCCTTGAGGGTCATGCTTACCAAAATTGGGCAAAATTCGACAAGTTTTGGTTTTTTGACATTTTTGGGTTTTTTGCTAAAACTCATGGGCATCGCCATTTCTATTTGGGACATCCTCAAAGGATGAAAATGGTATCATTGGATGCCATAATTTTAGGGGCATCTACTCAATGAATTTCAGATCAATTGAAGATGTTTTGGTCTCCCAAAATGGCGAAAAACAATCACTTTTTCAACGCTCTGCCCTGTATATCAGCAAAGACAATTTTCTGAGCTTTTACACACAAGTCAAGTTTTGACAAGCTTCCAGTGATTATTTTGGATACAAAAACAAATTTTCAGAAACTAAACATCTAGATCTTTCCAACGAGCCATCACGGGCCTCATTTCGACATCAGGAAGGCCTCCAAACGTTGCCCACAAGACAAGAGACTTTCTGCTGATATTTTTCTTAAGTATTTTTGTGAAAAATTCACTTTTCTGAAGTGGATTTTCCTCATGTGCGTTTAGCATTTTTTGGCCATGGTCAGTTAGGAAAAGTCAATTTATTTTCCTTTTTTAGCATTTTTAAGATATTTTTATAGATATTTTGTGCCTTGGGCTTTGCAAAGCCTCAAGGACAAAATCAGATATTTTTGATGGGCCAATGAGCTTGCAAGTTGCATTAGGAGGTTTTCCCTCATCTTGGCCTATATATTCCAAGAGACTTCATTGTACACAAGGTTTAACTTGATGATATAGAGCAATATATGGTTATACAAGCTTGGAAGAAACACTTGTCTCATGCATTGGATAGTTTCTTGAATGTTTTTGGATGATGAAAGAGGACTGCTGTTGGATTCCTTGACTTGGTAAAATGGTATAGTGTCCCTCTCTGTTATGTTTTCTTAGTTTTCATTCATATTTCATGCTCTTGCTTGCTATAAGACAGTAGAGAATAGATTTGAGACATGCCCTTGGAGGCACCTCAGATTTCATGTTTCTTTATAGCTTCTATGTTTTCTTCCTTCTTAGTCACATCAAAGAATCCTTGATTGCTCTTTGATAACTGAAGAAATTGTTTGCTTGTTTCATTTATGGTTTTATGCATGCTAAGTATGATTCACGGTATGCCCTACTTACTCATGGCCAGTCATAGCTCCACCTCTGAAACCTTTCTTTGATTGTTTGATTGACATTAGTTGAACCAAGGAGGTCTTGTACTGATCTTTCCCTTTGCCTAAAACTATGCAATCTCACTTCGAAGTGCCTGATAGCTTGAAATACTATGCTTAGGTGTTTCCTCATAGTGCTTTGAGTTTTTTGTTTGTCTTCATTGTCTTTCCCCAAAGTCTGATAGCAATTTCCTAAAGTTAGAGAGTCATATATCTCTATGTATTGCTTGAATTTTTATTTCTATGTGTTTATCAGTTTATAGTTACATTTCTTATGATTAATGGTTAGCCCTACCATGTTTATCTCAGCTATTGAACTATTTATGTTTGAAATCCTTTGTTCTTCACAAATTTAGTGTCAATCCCACTCCATTTTACCCAAAGATCCATTTTACCTTGATCAAATTGGCCCTTCAACATACCTTGTATCACCATCTGGAGATTTCTTGACCTTTTCGACCCCATAGCCCAGTTGATCTGACATATTTTTACCTATCTTAGTCTTTGATCATTTCATCCCTCACAGACCTAAAAACAAAACCAAAAACCTACTTCATAACTAGCCTAAAATCAGAAACACAAGAAGCAAACACACAGATATCCCTTACACAAATAGAGAGAGCCCTCTCTGAGTCCAAGAAGGCTAGGTCCTTGGGCTCCAAAGATTGGTTTGATGTTACCCTGTCACTTGGCTTGCCAATCAGCCAAATCATGGGACCCTAACACCTTGAAAACTCACTAACTCGTCGTTTGGAGCGAAAATGGCCCACGCTACAGAGGATATATTCTGCGTACTACAACTAGCACCATCAGCATACCCAACAAATGGTTCCAAAGATTCAGACATCTGTGATGAAATGTAAATTGGATTACTAACGTCAAGAAAAATCTAAAAAACAAACTAAGATAGTGAATTCAAATCAACAGCATATATATACAATATAATACAAAAAATTACTACGCTCATGATTAAGCATAGTAACGTTTCAGATACAACCCATTTCGGGGTCGCACCAATGGAATTCCATCATAATCTACCAACTCATAGGAACCTTTAGCAAGAACTCTTTTGACAATATAGGGGCCATGCCATAATGGCTAAAATTTCCCTGTACCTATTACATCAGATTCCTGATCATAAATAAGGACCAAGTCGCCATATGAGAAAATGCGAGGCTGGACATGCTTGTCGTATTGTGCAAAAAGACTACTCCTTCTATGGTTAAATATGTATCATCCCAGTCTGAATTCACTACCCTGATTACACATGACTATGGTATGAATGTCATAGCCCCGTAGATGATTCCTAGATCTGAATTAAAACCCCCAATAGAATGGGTTACTAAATGGGAATCAATCAGAAAACCTACCCGACCATCACCTGTAAATTCCTCCACAATTTTTACTACCATAGATGGTAATTTCCATACCATATTTCCAGAGTCACAAGCTGAGTGTGGCGGACCTTCTGTTAATATTTCTACTTCTGTAAATACTACTCCCACATTCTCAGTTGATCCTATATTTCTAGATACTGTAAAAAAACTAGTTCTGAATGAAATTGCCTCATCTAGCAACCCCTTAGCTACTATTTGTGACCATCCTCACTGTTCTAAAACCTTCTGTCAATTCTCTTCACAACCACCAAACCCACACAAAAATATTGAAGAAGATAGAAGAAGAATTAATATGATTACTTTTGTACCAGACAAAAGTAAAACTGAAGAAGGATACACAAATACACGTTTCTTTAACATCCATGAAGAAATAATTATTCAATCAACACAGCAAAAAAATCATAAGGGTTTAGGGTTCACTAATGGATCAGAAATTCCATCATATAGAAAAAACCCCAGAAATAAAATTCCAAAGCATGTGGAGATTCCTTCAGATAGTGAAATCTCTACATTTCTGAAAATCTACAAAGGAATTAGTCCATATGATCCTGAAGATCAATGGAAGAAGAAAATGTTTAACTGGGACATTTTCACTCATAAATATAAAAATAGGTATGTTGAAGAACTCAAATTGTTGCCCAAAGAAGAAAGGAAAAACTTCAACAGCCGAAAAAATGAGGAATGGAAAAATTGGATTAAATCCAACAATCAATGGATTTCCTTTTATGAATGGTATTATCCTTCCTCAAATCAGATAGAAGAATCCTTAAGAAAGAGTTTCTTAAATCAGGCTAGACAAAAAAGGATTAAGAGTGTTCATAGTTTTGTAGCAGAAAATATGGAATCAAATTCTGTAATTATTCCATCTCCACTTATAATTCCATATTTCTCTCCAAAAATACAAAGTATGTTATCCAAGCCTAATCTGCCCAGAGAATTGCAGGTCATAAGGACAAAGGGAGAAAAACTAATAAGAGATATCTGCAGCTGCTTGCAGATAAACATGATTAGGTCTGGTTCCCCTGCAAAATATAAATGGGAACTCTTTGATGGATAGATCTATCAGACTGAAAATTATTTTCCACCCTAGAAAAACTTTTTTATCAGAAAAAATGATGGGAAAATCGTTAAACTCTTCCCCATCTAGACAGAGGACTTTGTGAAAGACTATGTCCTTGCCACAAACTGCACTAATCTTTCCCTTTCCAGTTTGTAAAAATATTTAAGAGATCGGCATAAATCCATAGAAGAAATGAATAACATTCTAAAAGATTTGATGAACAGAATGTTGCAAAAACAAGATTATGCCTTGGTTTGTTTAAATGATAATGTGAAGACCTTAGAAGAAAATGATAAGCATATAGCTGAAAGCCTGGATAAACTTAGAATATCTACAGATAGGAAGATTGTTGATGCAGCTATAGTGCATGGAAAAGAAAATGTTAAGGTAAATTCCAATCTTGATATTATCAAGAAATAGGTCTTGAATGTTTCCAACTCCATTGATTCATTGAAAAAGAAGCCTTCATTGGACTCTTATAAATCCACTACCTTGTTCAGTGAACTGTCTTCTCAAATGCCATAGACTATCTCTGGTTCAGTATCTAGTCTCATAAAGCAGCCTATGGAAATTGAATTTTCCAAACCTGGAGCCTCTTATCCATACAGTCTCTTTGTTGCCCCAAGTTATTTTGTCCATCTAAAGTCAAATCACATAACTTCCTCACAACCTAGTACTTCAACTAGTTCTTCTTTAACATAATGGATTAAGATGAAGAATGCAGAAGAGGAAAGTGCAAAAGAAGAAGAGAGAGCAAAGAAGAAATGGTATGATGAAGAAGAAAAAGAAGATACAGGTCTGCACGAGATAGAGATAGATGAGGAAGAACCTTCCTTAGAAAAACTTGAGGAATATGTACAGAATTTTTCTCCTCAAGACAAAATTTAGTTTAACATCCCTGAAGATAATATAGTCCATGCAACCACGTCTAGATCTACATGGAATTCTACTTGGTCCCCTGCCCCAGATAGAAGAGACTTAATGAAATATGAATATAATAAGGATTGGTCTGCATCTTCCACATATTCATGGAATATAGATAATTGCACTAAGGCAGAAGTTTTGTCAGTAATGCACTCTATGCTTGTTTTCTACAGGACCTACTTGGCTAATGATATTAGACCCATTAAATCTACCAGAAGCATTATTGGTGGATTTGAAGGATCTTTAGATTCATGGTTAAAAGCTTAAACCTTGAAAGATCCTACTTTGTTAAATACATGGGAAAATTCATAAGTTTTGAATGCAGATGGGAGTGTATATGTGGATCCAACAACATCACTCCCTGCAAACAATATGATTGTTTGTTTACTTTATGGTATCACTGTAAATTTCATTGGTTTTCCACAAATTAACAATGATCTGACTACTATTACTCTAGTGGCTATGAAACTCCATAATATGCAGCATTTTGATGAATATTTTAATGAGTTCTTACATAGATTGCACACTTTATCTCCTGAACTCATTCTTGAACCAAAGTGGAAAGAAATATTAATCTCTTCTTTACCATTATGGGTTTCACAAGCAATAGTCACCAAGCTGCCTGGAAAGATTGGTGATTACAATTTTGGAGTAATCAGACAAGCAGTGAAAGCAATAATTGTTGAGCTCTGCTCACAAATGAAGATTGCTAGAGCAGCCACAAATCCAAAAAATACACATGGCTATTAACAATTATGCAAAAAATGGCATCTTTCTGCCCCTAAAAATTCAGAGGGGAGGGAACAAAGTGCTTACAAGAAAAAGAAGCACTCTTCAAAGAATTTTTCTGCAAAAAGAATCATCCATCAAAAGAAACCTAAGGACTACAAGAAGACACAACTATACTCAAGGAAGAAAGAATTCAAATGTTACCATTGTGACAAGAAAGGACACATCTCTCCAAATTGTCCAGATTTGGAAAAGGATAGAAAGAAAGGAAAACCAGAGAAAGGTAAGAAGAAAATATTTTACAGAAATAAATCTGGAAAGGTAAATTATTTGAATTTTCCAAATAGTTGTAAAGAAATTACCAGTGACGAAGAATCAGATTATATAAATAGATTTGATTCTGATTCTGAATATGAATATTGCAATGATCCACATTGTGTATAATGTTTCAAAGATAATTATGATTGCAGTGACCCAGATGTCTGCCAATGTTATTCCTTAAACATGATGAAGCAAGCAAAGGCAGATGAAAAAACAAGAAATTTTTTTACTCAAATGATGGCAGCTACAGATCCCCAGTTGAAAGAAATGTATAAATAATTGTTGCTTAATCAATTGAATTCAAAACCAGAAAAGCAGAATAATCCTAATAGAGGATATGTGCCACCAGCCTCTCTTTTTTCAGTAGAGGCCTTGACAAGGCAATTCAGGCAAGAATATTTTGGTGAATATCTTCCACAAACTTTTCTTAGAATTCATAGAGCAATAAAGGAGTTGAGGAAGACAGTAAAAGAGAATCATAGACTTTGCATTGAAAGTCATCAGGATTGTCAACTTAGAAAAATGAAAGTTGAAAATGAACCAGGATCCAGTTCAACTCAGCTCGTTTTCTCAGGTCAGACTCAGAACTATAATAATCATCAGAAACCTTTCAAAAGAGTAGAAATCCATGAGCATAATTCCGATGAAGAAATAGAAGATGACCGAAGTGGTCTAGGATGCAATCAAATCAGTGGTGATGTTATGTATTGCATTAAGCTTAAAGTAAGAATTGGTTCCAGATTTGAATATTGGAAAGTGCTTATGGACATTGGTTCAAGACTCAATATTGTAAATGATACTGTAGTAGAATCTCATCTAAGAAGACCTACTAGTTGTCCTAAAGTCACGACAGCCAGTGGACATATCAAAACCACTTCAGAAGTTTCAGTTGATATCTTTCTTACAGATTTAGTTGGGATAAAATTTGTTTGTCCAATTGTTACAGGAATGGATTGTGCAATGTATTTGGGAATGCCCTTTTTTCAAAATTTCCAAAAGCATGGAGCAAAGTATGACCAGCATACAAAAAGGTTCGGCTATTTTCTTGAATTAGAAGGTAAAGAATTTTTTTTCCCTTTCATAAATTCTATTTATCCTAACAAGATAAAAAGGATTGAAAGATTAGAGAATTTATTAGCAAAGATGGAGAAGAAGAAAGAAATCCTCAGAATTGATGAAAATATTGAACAAGGGAAATTTGACAAAGAAATAGCTAATCTCAAGAATAAGTTTTTGGACTGTTGCTCGGAGGATCCTAATGCCTTCTAGCATGTACATAAGCATGAAGTTGAGCTACCATTGAAAAAGGATTTTAACGGGAAGCTCAGAAGATCAAAAGCCATTCCTATGAATCAGGAGCAGATGATTCTATGCAAGAAGGAGATCAAGGATCTCTTACAGAAAGGTCTGATCAGAAAAAGTAAGAGTCCAATAGCTTGTTTTGCATTCTATGTTAACAAGCATGCAGAAGTGGCCAGAGGAAAACCCAGGCTAGTAGTAAATTATAAACCTTTGAATAATTTACTGGACTATGATGCCTATCATCTTCCAAATCCATCTACCATTCTGGCACAGATCTCCAAATCAAAGATCTTTTCTAAATTTGGTTTAAAGTCAGGATTTTGGCAGGTGGGAATAAAAGAAACAGATAAGTGGAAAACTGCATTTTCAGTTCCAGAAGGCCATTTTGAATGGAACATAATGCCTTTTGGATTGATAAACGCCCCTTCAGCCTTCCAGTGCATCATGGATGAAACTTTTGAAGGTATGGAATATTTTCTTAAGAAATACATTGATGACATTTTATTTCATTCAGAAGACATTCCTAATCATATCAAGCATTTGAAATTATTCCTCCAAAGAGTAAAAGAAAAAGGAATAGTTCTTTCTGAATAAAAAATGAAGTTATCTAAGACAATGATAGACTCTCTGGGATACAATATACAGTTTGGCTCTTACTGGGTAATCCAGAGAAGTCTAGATTTTATTGACAACTTTCCTGATGAAATTTTAGATAAAACACAGCTGCAAAGGTTTCTAGGAAGCCTTAATTATGTATCTAAATTTCTTCAGCATTGTGCTCAAGAGAGGAAATTCTTGAACTAGAGGTTACAAAAGGAACCTATCCCATGGAATGAAGAATGCACCAAAGTTGTTCAAAGAATTAAAGAAAGAATTCTCATAATCCAGCCCTTAAGTCCAATTCAAGAAAATTGGAAAAAAGTTATCATGACAAATGCAAGTAATATTGGTTGGGGAGCTGTTCTTTGTCAAGAAAACCCAGAGAAAAAGAAAAATACGTTAGAAATCTGCCAATATGATTCTGGATTATGGTCTACAACTTAGATAAATTGGGCAAGCCTCCAGAAAGAACTCAGAGTAGTTTGTTTAGGGATTGAGAAGTTTAAAGACTTTGTAATTTATACAAAGTTTTTAGTAAAAACTTACTGTCAAGCTTTGAAGTTTGGCATTCAAAAATGTGACTTTGAGGATGCAACAATGGTAAGATGGATGATGACACTTAGCCAATATAATTTTGAAAATTAATTCATCCCTGGTCATAAGAATTCTTTTGCTGATATGTTGTCTAGAGAATTTTTAGAAAAGAATTCTATGCATTATTTATCCTGCAATTTCATAAGAAGGGCTGAAGATTATGTTGAAATAGAAACCACTCATGGATGGGTCAGATATGATAATATTAGTAATACCAGTCTTTTGGATCATGATGAATATTGGTATCCACTGAAAGAAATCGGGTGGAGAGAAGGTATTCCCAACCTCTGGACTTGGGATGATCAAGAAGTTGAAAATGATTTAGCCATTCAAGAACTTGATTATTTGGTTCATATTGGAAACATTTCTTATGAAATCTATTATGAAGATGATAACAGAATTGGAAATTGCAGGCTCACAATTCGACGATTCAATAATCCTTTTAGGAGGACCGATTATGATCCAGAAAGACAAAGGTCTGCCTTTTTCCAAATGATGAATTTAGAAAACATTTCATCTAACTTCTTCTATCATCTACAATTTGACTTCAGCTATGAAGATTGGCCAAAAGAAAGAATGAATCAAGAGGATCCTTTCCCAAAATGGTTTGAATGTTGGTGGAAAATCTATGGACTCAGCGGTATTCTTACAATGCCTTATAAAATCACCCGATTAGAGATTGATGGATTTTTTGCACCTGGCATGCTTCATACAAGGGTTCTGTATAAAATTCTTAAATATCTCATTGAATTAGAAGATATTGCTTTTTTAAATGCAATGAGAAGATGTGGTCATAGTCATTGGTTCGTAGCCCAAAGGATGAGTGCAAGACAGCTTGTCCCAAGTACTGATGGAACCCAAATGGAATACAATGACTTTCACCAACAATCAGATCCGAACGCCAATCCTTTTGAACGAATTAATTTTCTCCTACCCCCAGAAGATCATGAAAATAAGATTTGGGAATCTGAAAAGGAAGTGACAGTACAATTCTTTTCCACATATCTAATAGGTCATTTCCGACATAGCTACTATACCCATCCACAAGTATCATTCTTTGTACTGTAAATTTTTTCTAACCGAAAATGGTGTTAGATGTTTCTTTCATGGGTTCTTCGTAAAAGAATCTCCATTTTGTACACACTTACACTTAGTACTTAGGCATTTCAAGAAATCTCTTCGCGAATGTCACTTCGGTGTTGCCTGAAAGCAATGATTCCTGACATTTTAACTTTCTTTATGTCACATAATAAACTGTAAGGATTTTGATACCCTTGCATGGGACTATCAAATCCTCTTTGGACGATTTACTTTATTTCCTAAGATTACAAGAGATTTGATATCCTTGCACAGATGATCTATCTTGAGAATCTTTACTTTTGAGTCATGAATTTCACGGAGGCTGGGGTCTTTTGGAAAAGCTATTTAAAGAGATCAGAGGCCAAAGGGAAGGCATTGGAGTCTAGGTTAAGATCTGAGAAGCCTTCGTCTCTATGTGAAAGCATAGACAAGAACCTAAAGTGGTCGGATCTTTATGGTTTTGAGTCTGTGTTCAAGTTCTGGAGATATAAGGTTAAAGAGGAAGTTCTGCAAACAACCTCTAATAATAATATCCTTCATTCTTTAAACATCATAAATCAATCTAAATTCAATGCTGCTCAAAAAGCAAGTTATAATTTTTCCGATTTTTGCCATGTCCAAATCAGTATTCAGCCTCTGCACAGAAAGGGTCAAGATGTTGTGTTTTTCTCTTGTGTTTTTGATAGAAGATGGAGAACTTTTCCAAAAGCTCTCATTGGTGGTTGCCAAGGGACTCTTGCCTACGGTCTAGCTTCATGGTCATGCTTTCCTGACTTCTCCATAGCATTAACAGATCCAAATGTTGTAAATTCTTTAATGCTAGGATTGCAAACACATGGTTATGATGATTTTGATGATGATAGTAAAAATATAGCCATCTAGTGGTCCTCAGTAGTCAAATTCTACAAAAATACTACTCCTTCTATGGTTAAATCTGTATCATCCCAGTCTGAATTCACTACCCTGATTACACATGACTATGGTATGAATCTCATAGCCCCGTAGATGATTCCTAGATCTGAATTAAAACCCCCAACAGAATGGGTTACTAAATGGGAATCAATCAGAAAACCTACCCGACCATCACCTGTAAATTCCTCCACAATTTTTACTACCAGAGATGGTAATGTCCATACCATCTTTCCAGAATCACGAGTTGAGCATGGTGGACATTCTGTTAATATTTCTACTTCTGTAAATACTATTTTCACATTCTCAGTTGATCCTATATTTCCAGATATTGTAAAAAAACTAGTTCTGAATGAAATTGCCTCATCCAACAACCCCTTAGCTGATGTTTGCGACCAACATCATTGTTCTAAAACCTTCTTTCAATTCTCTTCACAACCACCAAACCCACACAGCGATATTGAAGAAGACAAAAGAAGAATTAATATGATTACTTTTGTACTAGAAAAAAGTAAAACTGAATAAGGATATACAAAGACACGTTTCTTTAACATCCATGAAGAAATAATTATTCAGTCAACACAGCAAAACAGTCTTAAGGGTTTAGGGTTCACTGATGGATCAGAAATTCCATCATATAGAAAAAACCCCAGAAATAAAACTCTAAAGCATGTGGATATTCCTTCAGATAGTGAAATCTCTGCATTTCTGAAAATCTACAAAGGAATTAGTCCATATGATCCTGAAGATCAATGGAAGAAGAAAATGTTTAACTGGGACATTTTCACTCATAAATCCGAAAATAGGTATGTTGAAGAACTCAAACTGCTGCTCAAAGAAGAAACAAAAAACTTCAACAGCCAGAAAAATGAGGAATGAAAAAATTGGATGAAATCCAACAATCAATGGATTTCCTTTTATGAATGGTATTATCCTTCCTCAAATCAGATAGAAGAATCCTTAAGAAAGAGTTTCTTAAATCATGCTAGACAGAAAAGGATTCAGAGTGTTGATAGTTTTGTAGCAGAAAATATGGAATCAAATTCTGTAATTATTCCATCTCCAATTATAATTCCAGATTTATCTCCCAAAATACAAAGTATGTTATCCAAGCCTAATCTGCCCAGAGAATTGCAGGTCATAAGGACAAAGGGAGAAAAACTAATAAGAGATATCTCCAGCTGCTTGCAAATAAACATGATTAGGTCTGGTTCCCCTGCAAAACATAAATGGGAACTCTTTGATGGACAGATCTATGAGACTAACAATGATTTTCCACCCTGGAAAAACTTTTTTGTCAGAAAAAATTATGGGAAAATCTTTAAACTCTTCCCCATCCAGACAGAGGACTCTATGAAAGACTCTATCCTTGCCACAAACTGCACTAATCTTGCCCTTTCCAGTTTGGAAAAATATTTAAGAGATCGGCATAAATCCATAGAAGAAATGAATAACATTCTGAAAGATTTGATGAACATAATGTTGCAAAAACAAGATTATGCCTTGGTTTGTTTAAATGATAATGTCAAGACCTTAGCAGAAAATGATAAGCTTATAGCTAAAAACCTGGATAAACTTAGAATATCTACAGACAAGAAGATTGTTGATGCAGCTATAGTGCATGGAAAAGAAATTGTTAAGGTAAATTCCAGTCTTGATATTATCAAGAGACAGGTCTTGAATGTTTCCAACTCCATTGATTCATTGAAAAAGAAGCCTTCATCAGACTCTTATAAATCCACTACCTTGTTTAGTGAACCGTCTTCTCAAATGCCATACACTATCTCTAGTTCAATATCTAGTCTCATAAAGCAACCTATGGAAATTGAATTTCCCAAACTTGGAGCCTCTTATCCATACAGTCTCTTTGCTGCCCCAAGTTATTTTGGCCATCTAAAGTCAAATCCCATCACTTCCTCACAACCTAGTACTTCAACTAGTTCTTCTTTAACAGAATGGATTAAGATGAAGAATGCAAAAGAGGAAAGTGCAAAAGAAGAAGAGAGAGCAAAGAAGAAATGGTATGATGAAGAAGAAAAAGAAGATACAGGTCTGCACAAGATAGAGATAGATGAGGAAGAACCTTCCTTCGAAAAAATTGAGGAATATGTACACAATTTTTCTCCTCAAGACAAAATTCAGTTTAACATCCCTGAAGATAATACAATCCATGCAACCACATCTAGATCTACATGGAATTCTACTTGGTCCCCACCCCAGATAGAAGAGACTTAATGAAATATGAGTATCATAAGGATTGGTATGCATCTTCCACATATTCGTGGAATATAGATAATTGCACTGAGGCAGAAGTTTTGTCAGTAATGCAGTCTATGCTTGTTTGCTACATGACCTACTTGGCTGATGATATTGGACCCATTAATTCTACCAAAAGAATTATTGATGGATTTGAAGGATCTTTAGATTCATGGTTAAAAGTTGAAACCTTTAAAGATCCTACTTTGTTAAATACATGGGAAAATTCAAAAGTTTTGAATGCAGATGGGAGTGTATATATGGATCCAACAACATCACTCCCTGTAAACAATATGATTGGTTGTTTACTTTATGGCATCACTGTAAATTTCATTGGTTTTCCACAAATTAACAATGATATGACTGATATTACTCTAGTGGATATGAAACTCCATAATATGCAGCATTTTGATGAATATTTTAATGATTTGTTACATAGTTTGCACACTTTATCTCCTGAACTCATTCTTTAGCCAAAGTGGAAAGAAATATTCATCTCTTCTTTACCATTATGGGTTTCACAAGAAATAGTCACCAGGCTGCCTGGAAAGATTGGTGATTACAAATTTGGAGTAATCAGACAAGTAGTGAAAGCAATAATTGTTGAGCTCTGCTCACAAATGAAGATTGCTAGAGCATCCACAAATCCAAAAAAGTCACATGGATATCAACAATTATGCAAAAAATGGAATCTTTCTGCCCCTAAAAATTCAGAGGGGAGGGAATGAAGTGCGTACAAGAAAAAGAAGCACTCTTCAAAGAATTTTTCTGGCAAAAGAATCATCCATCAGAAGAAACCTAAGGACTACAAGAAGACACAACTATACTCAAGGAAGAAAGAAGTCAAATGTTACCATTGTGACAAGAAAGGACACATCTCTCCAAACTGTCCAGATTTGGAAAAGGATAGAAAGAAAGGAAAACCAGAGAAAGGTAAGAAGAAAATATTTTACAGAATTAAATTTGGAAAGGTAAATTATTTGAATTTTCCTGATAGCTATGAAGAAATTACCAGTGAGGAAGAATCAGATTATGTAAATAGGTTTGATTCTAATTCTAACACTTCTGATTCTAAAGATGAATGTTGAAATGATCCACATTGTGTAGAATGTTTCAAAGATAACTTTGATTGTAGTGACCCAGATGTCTGCCAATGTTATTCCTTAAACATGATGAAGCAACCAGAGGCAGATGAAAAAACAAGAAATTTTTTTACTCAAATGATGGCAGCTACAGATCCCCAGTTGAAAGAAATGTATAAAGAATTGCTTCTTAATCAATTGAATTCAAAACCAGCAAAGCATAATAATCATAATAGAGGATATGTGCCACCAGCCTCTCTTTTTTCAATAGAGGCCTTGACAAGGCAATTTAGGTAAGAATATTTTGGTGAAGATCTTCCACAAAATTTGCCTAGCATTCATAGAGAAATAAAGGATTTGAGGAAGACAGTAAAAGAGAATTGAATACTTTGCATTGAAAGTCATCAAGATTGTCAACTTAGAAAAATGAAAGTTGAAACTGAACCAGGATCCAGTTCAACTCAGCCCGTTTTCTCAGGTCAGACTCAGAACTATATTTATCATCAGAAACCTTTCAAAAGAGTAGAAATTCATGAGCATAATTCTGATGAAGAAACAAAAGATGACCAAAGTGATCTAGGATGCAATCAAATCAATGGTGATGTTATGTATTTCATTAAGCTTAAAGTAAGAATTGGTTCCAGATTTGAATATTGGAAAGTGCTTATGCATGTTGGTTCAAGACTCAATATTGTAAATGATACTGTAGTAGAATCTCATCTCAAAATACCTACCAATTGTCCTAAAGTCACGATAGCCAGTGGAGATATCAAAACCACTTCAGAAGTTTCAGTTGATATCTTTCTTACAGATTTAGTTGGGATAAAAGTTGTTTTTCCAATTGTTACAGGAATGGATTGTGCAATGTATTTGGGAACGCCCTTTTTTCAAAATTTCCAAAAGCATGGAGCAAAGTATGACCAGCATACAAAAAGGTTCGGCTATTTTCTGAAATTAGAAGGTAAAGAATTGTTTTTCCCTTTCATAAATTCTAGTTCTCCTAACAGGATAAAAAGGATTGAAAGATTAGAGAATTTATTAGCAAAGATGGAGAAGAAGAAAGAAATCCTCATAATTGATGAAAATATTGAACAAGGGAAATTTGACAAAGAAATAGCTAATCTCAAGAATAAGTTTTTGGAATGTTGCTCGGAGGATCCTAATGCCTTCTGGCATGTACATAAGCATGAAGTTGAGCTACCATTGAAAAAGGATTTTAATGAGAAGCCCAGAAGATCAAAATCCATTCCTATGAATCAGGAGCAGATGATTCTCTGCAACAAGGAGATCAAGGATCTCTTACAGAAAGGTCTGATCAAAAAAAGTAAGAGTCCAATAGCTTGTTTTTCATTATATGTTAACAAGCATGCAGAAGTAGCTAGAGGAAAACCCAGGCTAGTAGTAAATTATAAACCTTTGAATAATTTTCTGGACTATGATGCATATCATCTTCCAAATCCATCTACCATCCTAGCACAGATCTCCAAATCAAAGATCTTTTCTAAATTTGGTTTAAAGTCAGGATTTTGGCAGGTGGGAATAAAAGAAACAAATAAGTGGAAAACTGCTTTTTCAATTCCAGAAGACCATTTTGAATGGAACATAATGCCTTTTGGATTGATAAACGCCCCTTTAGCCTTCCAGCGCATCATGGATGAAACTTTTGAAGGTATGGAAGATTTTCTTAAGAAATACATTGATGACATTTTAGTTCATTCAGAAGACATTCCTGCTCATATCAAGCATTTGAAATTATTCCTCCAAAGAGTAAAAGAAAAAGGAATAATTCTTTCTGAATAAAAAATGAAGTTATCTAAGACAATGATAGACTTTCTGGGATACAATATATAGTTTGGCTCTTACCGGGTAATCGAAAGAAGTCTAGATTTTATTGACAATTTTCCTGATGAAATTTTAGATAAAACACAGCTGCAAAGGTTTCTAGGAAGCCTTAATTATGTATCTAAATTTCTTCAGCATTGTGCTCAAGAGAGAAAATTCTTGAACCAGAGGTTACAAAAGGAACCTATCCCATGGAATGAATAATGCACCAAAGTTGTTCAAAGAATTAAAGAAGGAATTCGCAGAATCCAACCCTTAAGTCCAATTCAAGAAAATTGGAAAAAATTTATCATGAAATGATCCGGATTTATGCAGGAACACAACAGAATAAACATATAAACATAAATACAGAGATGCAGCGGAAATAACACTTCATTTCATTAATATCAAAGAACTGAAATTTGCTTACAGACAGAATGGAAATAAAACTAGCTAGGGCGCTGGTAGCTATCTCTGAGAAGAGATGTGGCGGCTACGGGCCTCTGAACTGAGTTACAATGAGGCTCGAGGGCCTATTTATCATTTAGAAACAATGGGAAATCCTAAACAGCCAAAACCCTAACCCTAGGAGATGAAGCGCCAAAACTATGGGCCCCGTTTGGGTAAATTGGTGTTTCAACTTCCCGGGGGCGTAACTTTGGCATACGATCTCCGTTTGACGCGTACCATACCTCGTTAGAAAGATCTATCCGAGGACTACAAATTTGGAACGGGCAACATCGGTCCATGGACCCATGTTGCCCTCCGTTTTCCCAAAAAACGTCGTTTGGGGCCTCAAAACGGCTCCGGAAGTTTAGGACCCGAAAAACTGCTAAAAATAGTAAACTGTGCCGAAACTGAAAAACTGAAATAGACAATGGTGGAGCCCCAAGTGGAATAGGCGGGTGACCACCAATATCCACCTGGATCATTCCTCCCCCCTTAGGAAGCAATTGTCCCCATTGCGTTAAGTTCCTCCATGAGATGAGGAAATTTCTGCTGAACTTGGTCCCTGGTGAACCACTTTCCTTGGTGCAGGAGTTGGCCAGCTTTGACAACCCGATATAGTTGGATCTTTTGCTGGCGAGTGTTCTTGATTTGCATGTCCATGATGCAATCTGTGGTGGCCTGTTCCATGCAGTCTGGATTTAACTCGGTTGGTGTGAGTTGTTCTGCAATGTCCGAGGTGTCCAGTAGAGGTGGGAAGTAAGGACGAAGGCGATCCACATTGAAGACTGGGTGCAGACCAAGGAATAGTGGAATACTGAGCTCGAATGCATTGTTCCCTACAGCCTTGGTGATGGTGTACGGCCCGTATCGGAGCGGACGAAGCTTGCAGTGGGGTCTAGTGAGGTGCTCCTTCTGCAAATGTAGCCATACTTTGTCACCCACCTGGAAGTTGTGTGGCACCCGGTGTTGATCATGGCATTGCTTGTACTTGGCATTGGCTTTGTCCAATATATCATGAACCTGTTGGCGGATGTGTTGAATGTGCTCGATGAAGCTACTTGCTTTGTCAACTTCAGACTGGACATGAGCTGAATTGGCCTGAGCAGCTGCAAATGGCATGGCTACGTCGATGGGACATAGTGGCTGGAATCCCAAGCCCACCTGAAAGGGGCTATGGCCGATTGAACTGTGGAGAGCCCGATTATAACTATGTTGTACATAAGGGAGGCTCTCGTCCCATGTGCGTGGATGCTTTGAATTGTACATACGCAGAATGTGTACAATCATTCTGTTGACGACCTCTGTCTGGCCATCTGTTTGGGGATGGAAAGCTGTGGACTTGGTGAGCTTGGTATCCAACATCGACCAGAGGCTGGACCAAAATGTGCTGAGGAACCTGCTATCCCGATCTGATATGATAGACTGTGGGATCCCAAAATGCACCCACACTCGTTCAAAGAAGAGTTTAGCAGTGGCTTCTGCTGTGATATTCTTCTTACAGGCCGCCATGATGGCCATCTTCGAGAATCTGTCAACGACCACGAAAACACAGTCATTTCCATTCTTAGTAGAAGGCAGGCCCGGCATGTAATCCATGGAGATGGATTCCCACGGTCGACTAGGGGTAGGTAGTGGAGTATATAGGCCTTGCTTCTTGATGGTCGGTTTGGCAATGGCACAAGCAGTGCAGGATTTGATGTGCTTCTCGACATCCTTTCGAAGGTTCGGCCAATAGAAATACTTCTGCAGGATTGCTACTGTTTTCTCGACCCCGAAATGCCCAACAACTCGACTATAGTGTGCTTCCCATACCATCTTGGCACGCTCGCTTGAAGGAACACAAAGGTGTCCCATGTGACATAAAAGTGCATCTTGGAGGTGAAAATTTGGAACTTGCGTACCCCCCAAGAGTGCCTTGTAAGTTTGGCCAAATTCTGGGTCACTCTCATAGAGAAGTGGCCAATCAGAAGTCTCGTGCCCACAAGAGTTGAGCACAGTGGTGAGCGCCACGATCGGTGGTTGGCTGAGGCAGTCTGCAACATTATTGGTGCTACCCTTCTTGTACTTGATGTTCAAATGAAACTGTTGCAGATATGTGGACCACTTCTGATGGCGATCATTCTGCAACTTCCCTTGTGTCTGTATGAACTGCAGGGGCCGGTGGTCCGTGTGGATGATTGTTTCCTTCCCCAAAATGTAATGCTTCCATTGTCGACAGGCTTGCACAATGGAATACATTTCTTTGTCATAGGTGGGATACTTGCGAACTGTCTCAGACAATGTCTCGCTGTGATATGCCACTGGATGTCCCTGTTGAGTAAGAACTGCCCCAATAGCATAGTCGGAGGCATCTGTCTCGATCTCAAATGGCTGTTGCAAGTCTGGTAAAGTGAGCACTGGGGCAGAACAGAGGCGGTTTTTCAGTTCTGTGAACGCCTTCTGTTGAGGTTCCGACCAAAAAAAATTTGCTCTCGCTCCTCCCTTGGTGACTTGACTCAAGGGCCAAGTGATATGAGAGAATCCCAGCACGAACCTCCGATAGAAATTAGCAAGACCCAGAAAGCTGCGAAGCTCTGTTATAGTGGTTGGGGCTGGCCAATCCCGAATGACTTGGATCTTGGCTGGATCCACACGCACCCCCCTTTCATCAATAATGTATCCCAGATATTGAACCTGGGTCATGCCAAAAGTGCACTTCTCCAAATTGGCACACAACTTGTGTTGCCGCAGTGTTTGGAGGACTTGTCGGATGTGGTGAAGGTGTTCTTCCCAAGTCTGGCTGAAGATCAGAATGTCATCGAAGTACACAACTACAAATGAGTTGGTGAATGGCCGCAAGATGTCGTCCATCATCCTCATGAAGGTTGCGGGAGCATTCGTCAACCCAAAAGGCATGATTAGCCATTCGAAAAGGCCTTCCTTGGCTTTGAAGGCGGTCTTCCACACATCGGAGGGTTTAATTGGTACCTGGTGATACCCAGACTTCAAGTCGATCTTGCTGAAATATTTTTCACCTTTGAGTTGGTCCAGAAGGTCATCAATCCGTGGGATCGGGTACCTATTCTGAACAGTGATCTTGTTGACGTAGATAGTCAATACGAGTCTCCAACACGTCCCATCCTTCTTACGTACCAACACGATCGGGCTCCCACGGGCGATGAACTTGATCGATGTGACCTTTTCTGTAATACCGAATACCGCCCTCTTGATTTCATCATTCTCCATAACGAGCGGCGATAGATCGGTCCATTAGGTAGCGGCGCCTTGGGGTCTGAATCAATCGGGTCTTTGGTTGTGATCTGGAGGAACCTGAATGTGAGGTGAGATATGTCCCCGTACTCCTCCACAACCTTATCCATTTGTTGTTGTTGTGAAGAGGAGCACAATGCGAAGTGCATTGGCCCTGAGTCTTCTTCTTGCCACGAGGGCGGATCATCGGAAAACAGATTTTTCATAGTTTGGAAATGGAGCTTCTTGCACATTGTTTTGATAACCAAAGAGATAGCTGACGGTGGTACCTCTAGTATCACAGCCACAACTTATTTCCCAAAGTAACAATAACGGTGTTAGGTCTCTGTAATTTATTAGCAAGATTGGGAGAGTCCAATCACAGAGTTAACATCATTTCAACCAACTTTGGGATTCTAGGATCTAGCCCTCCTGAATCCGGAGAGGGATCTCTCCAATATGTACAAAGATGGATATTGT